>CAUYSK010031153.1:0-133045 GCA_963575035.1 Avahi laniger
TTAAAATCTTAGCGATTTTCAAGGATACAGGACATTGTTATTAACTATAGTCACTATGTACAATAAATCTCTTACAGTTACTCCTCCTAAAAGTTTCAACTTTGTATTCTTGGACCAACATCTTCCTATCTCTCCCCTGGACACGCTAGCGTCAGCCCCTGGTAACCATCGGCGTCCTCTCAGCTTCTGAGTTCAACTTGTTTAGATTCCAGATATGAGTGAGACAATGAGGTATTTGTCTTTCTGTGCCTGGATAGTTAATATCCCCCCGGTTCATCCAGGTTGTCTCAAATGACAGGATTTCCTTCTTAAGGCTGAGTAGTGTTATGTGTAGTTGCCACATTTTCTTTCTCCATTCATCTGCCAAGGGACGCCTAGGTTGGCTCTATATTGTGGCTATTGTGAATAGTACTGTGATGACAGGGAAGTGCAGACAGACACGTCCTTGACATACGGATTTCAATTTCTTTGGATATGTGCCCAATAGTAAGATTGCAAATGGTTCTACTTTTAATATTGTGAGAAACCTCCATACTGCTTCCATAATGGCTGCACTAAGGTTTATGCCAACAGTGTGCAAGGGTTCTCTTTGCATCTCTGCCAATACTTGTGGTTTTAATTTGTGTTTTCCTGATTAGTGATGTTAACTATCTTTTTATGTTTGTATGCCATCTTTTGATAAATGTCTGTTCAGGTCCTTTTCATGTTCTTTAACCAGGTTATCTTATTTTTACTGTTGAATCAGTTGAGTTCTTCACATATTTTGAATGTTAACCCCTTACCAAACATCCAGTTTCAAATATTTTCTCTCATTTTGTAGGTTGTCTCTTTACTCTGTTGATTGTTTTCTTTGCTGTACAAAAGCGTTTAGTTTCATGGCATCCCATTTGCATATTTTTGTTTTGTTGCCTGTGCCGTTGGAGTCCTAATCAAAAGAAATCCTTGCCCAGACCAATGTCACGGAGCTTTTCCTCTGTTTTCTTCTAGTAGTTACTGGATTGCCTCATGCAAATTTTGATACCTATAAATCCACAATGATGGTTCATTCAGGGACTGTCTCTCTTTAACCCAGGCAACCATTCAGCCAAATGAATGTCACAAATGTCAGCCAGGCAATGAGGCTGTTCCCAGCTGTCCCAGGATACTGCCAGTTCTGAACATTTTGCACTGGTCCAAAGCCCTTCCCACATCTGATGGCTTCAAAGCTTTATACTTGTCCCAGGAAGCTCACTAGTTCCTGAAGTAGGATGGCGAAAGAGGTCTGTCATTCTCCATCACAGTTACTCAGTAGTTGACTGGGGTCATAATTGCCAAAACCCCTTTGATCCTCTAAGATAAACAAACTTGTGGCTGCCTAAGTAAAGGTCCCCAGCTGGCTTCATGTCCCCAGTGCAGGGCTGTGCTCTACTTTAGCAGGGGGAGGAAGTAGGAGAATGTGAACATTTAACAAGGAGAGGAGGTTGTTTCGACCATGAGAGAAGATGGTAGAATATGCCTACTCTGATTTAGAAAGATCCAGCCTTCCTAAGTTTGGATTAAGGGCTCTTACACTTTCAGGGAGAAGAATGAAGGCCAGAGCAGGCTCCCGCTTTGTCCCTGGGGACCCTCAAGTCCAGAACTGCCAGTAGCAGTCAATGTAGGATGTTGTATTTGAATTAGATCTCAAAATGCTACCCTTGGGTATGTTGGAAATTATAAACATGTACAGTGGTGTGTAAAAAGAGGCTAACACGGGAAAGTGCAGGGTAATTGCCACAGGCCATTGCTGTCCACACACGACCCTGTGAAATCCTGTGTGTTTTCTGTAGGAAGGGTCCCTAACTTTGATCAAAATCTCAAAAGAGGTATAAATCCTAAAAATATTCAGAAAAACCCTCTGATGTAGATCATATTCTGGGAATAATGAGAAATTCAAGTTGTTTAGTAGATGATGAACATTTTACCCTAAGAAGAGTTAAGGTATAAAATCATCAGACAGTAAGGCAAAAAGGAAACAGTTTCAACCCCTGCCTTTTTAAAGGGGCTCTGAGAAGCAAAAGGTCTTGATCAAATCACTGAACTTGTTACTAGATACAGCTAAAGCTAATTTTTAGAAAGTCTTTCTTAAAAATATTTGAGGAGCTGGACTTTATTTACTAGGCAGTAGGGAGTCATTAAATCATCTTGTACGAAGAGCACATATAGAGGATATGTCTGGCAGAACTGCTGTTTGGATTGGAGAAGGGAGAATCTAACTCAAGTCCAGTTGGAATTTATCGTAATGGGTCAAATCAAAATTACAGATGGTCTAAATCAGAAACGATGGAAAAATGAAGTGGAAGTACAGGTAGATCATCCATTATCCAAAATACTTGGGACCAGAAATGTTTCAGATTTTGGAATCTTTGCATCATACTTGCTACAGCCTGAACCTGGAAATATGCAATCCAAATCCAAAATGTTCCAAGGAGCATTTTCTTTGAGCATGATGTCAATACTCAAAGTTTCAGATTTTAGAGCATTTTGGAATTTAATTTTGGATTAGGAATATTCAACCCCTGATGTATTCAAGAAGCCTGATGAAGGTGAAAGCCACAGGATTCAGGACGGAACAGATAGGAATGGTGAAGAGAGGTAGCTGTCAAAGATGACTCAGATTTCAAGTCTTGCAAACCATGAGGATACTGCTGAAATAGGTAACTCACAGGGGAAACCAGTTTCAGGAGGAAAGTGATAATTGCTTTTGTATATGGATAGTTTGGTTAACAAAGTCAAGCATGCCAACTTTCTTACAAAGTTTATGGCTTTACAGTCAGTTTTCAAGGGGAACTTGGCATCAGTCCAATGACAATTTTATGATCTGAGCTAAAGTCTATTGGTCTGGTACTGACTTCCATCCAGTGCGTGCACACTATGTACACGCAACAAAAATACAGTTGAGTCTATGTGATGGCACTTATATAGAATAGTAGACATGGGAAAAAAATCAGAATAACTCTTGTCCATAGATTTATGAATATTCATTACTACAGTAGCAACAGTCGATGCTACTGACGCAAATATTTCATCAGCTACTGCAATATACAAGTAACTGTTGCAGGTACTTCTTGAGGGAGGATGTAAAAGGAAAATAAGACACAGTCCTGAATTTTTAAGTAACTGGCAATTTAGTAGAGTTGTCAGACATAAATACAATTGCTTCTTTCCCATTGACACTGCATTTTTTAAGCCTAAAATGCTAGAGGCCTTGTAAAATATGCATACCCTCTTTCTTCTTTCCTTAAAAATAGTTTTACTCAGTTAGAATTTAGAGGATGGCAAGGATGAGCTGAAAATTCAAAAACAAACCTTGTCTCTGTAGGATACAAAGAAACGCTTGCACACGCATTCCTTCGGCTTTCGCGGTTCTTCTGTGGGAAATGAGTGGTAGCCTCTGGCCGCCGGAGTGCTAAGTCCAATTTTGGCCATACTGGGGGTGTGTTTTGCGTATCAACAGTAGTTCAACATGGGCCGTTCTAGCATCTGGTTATTCTTAGATCTATGTCTCTGCAAACACATGAGACTTGCAAAGGTCACTACTCCTTAAACTCTCATTTTCCTCCCATATAAGAGGCAAACTTCTTCGATATTCTTGAATTTCGTCTTGAACATCTATCATTCTTCATTTGCTCAAACTTTTGCACCTTCCTATCCTGTTGGCTATAAAAGTTTTACTTGTCTTTCAGTTAAATTTTTTTTTTGAAGGTCAGAGTGAAACTAATTCAAAATGAAAAGATAAAACCAGGGTGTGTGTCAGTTACTGAGAACTCTCTTCCCACTATGCTTTTGTCCCCCTTCAAGCCGCTGGCCTCTCTGAAGAGGTTCCAACCTTTGTTTGAAACCCTAGGGCTCTGGACCAGTAGTTGGCGTATGTCACAATTACTTTAGAGTGGGACTATTCTGAGAGCATCCAGAGATAATGAGATTCGCCTGAAAAAATTATGATTAGCACATCTTAAAGATTTAAATCAAGGTTTGCCTCTCCTAATTCTAAAGTGTTAAATATGTTAATGGCACGGCCCCAATGAGAATAGAATACTCTTACTGCAAGTGTGAAGGCGCAGTCATAGACAGCTAAGAGCTTCTGAATTGTGAATATGCGCGTTGCCATCCTCAGCGAACAGAGCTGATGGGGGAGCGTGAAGGACCACTCCCCAGTGGCAGAAGTGAGAATGGAGTGATGTGCCTAGGGGACGAAAGCGGCTTCAGAGGTAACTCAGACCTGAAATTGTGCCGATCGACCCCTTCGTCTCAACACCTATCTTCAGGAGGTGTTGCCAGTGTTGCTGTAGGTGGTTAAGACTTTCCTCCATGGAAGCAGCTGAGCCCAGTGGAAGGAAGTGGGATATGATGCCTAAGAAAGTCCTCTGGAGTAAGGGGGTTTGAACTTGAATTAAATTTCCCTTGCTGCCACTTACTAGTTGTGTGACCTTATATATTAATCTGTTTAAGCCAACTGGGTCTTATCTGTAAAACAGGGGTAATAATCAGCCCAACTTTGAGGTTTTTTGTGATGATTAAATGAGATACATTTTAATTGCTTCGTAGGATGCCTGGCTCTCAGAAAGCACTCAGCGTTGTGACTATTGTTCAGCTTAAATTTCTCATAGGCTATTCAGCCACCAATTTTTAAAATCTTTCCTCTGGTAATTAAGCTCAGGAACCCCTCTACACACGGATGAATCTCCCTTTTCCAAGAAGCTGCTTCCATGTGTCTAGCCCAAGGCACTCCACTCCTACCTGAATCCTGCCACCATGACAGCGCAGCATATAGTTTGTAGCTGAGGGTTCATTTTCTTCCTCCCCTTCTGGGAGCTGGAGAATACACAGAAAAGATAGGTATGACCCCACACCACCTTCTGAAGAAGAATCGACATGAATACATACTTTACCTGCAATAGGCAGGATTCTATTCTATGCCACACTCCTCCTCCGTTACATTGAAATCAGCTAAAGAAATTCAATTAGACTTTAAGAAACATAATTAGCTAAGGCAATAGTCTACAAAGACGATGCATTAGAGCATATGTAATTTTTATTTAAGGGCACAATTTGCTATTTTAGACTTACAGCAGGAAAAAAATCCCATTATAATTCCTACTGTCTAAAAAAAAAATGTGCATTCAAATCAATTTCTATGTTCCCTAAAAGTAGATCATTATCCAGAAAGTTGGATTGTGGAAGCAAGTTTGTTAATCCGTTTACAGATATAGATTTTGCCCGAGGAAGTTTACAGTCCAGTAGGAGAAATCATGTGTATGTAAGCACTGTAATGTAAAGTAGAAAATTGGTTATAAAAGATGTTCAGATAAAGTGCTATGGGAGCTCTGAGAACAAATTTTCCAATACAGAATTAAGATCAGCTTCTTAGAGGATGAGCTGAGTCTTGAAGGATGTGGATATGCAATTGTAGCTCAACAAATATTTGTTGAATGCATTACAAAAAGTGTAGTATATACAGTCGGTAGGTTTATCTGTCATTTGCTGTTAAACTCACTTTAATCGTGCCATGCAATAGTTATTTTATTTTCATCTTTCTACTCCAAATGTTCCTAAAGCAACTCGCAATGGCCTGAATTTTTGGTAGCTACCTTTGGTCTAAAACAAATGTCAGCAAGCGTTTTCTCTAAAGAGACAGGTAATGAGTATTTTGGGCGCTGAGGGCCACAGAATCTCTGCTGCGACTACTCACCTCTGCTGTTGTAGCGTGGCAGTAGCCATAGCCAGCAGGTAAATGATGAGAGTGGCTCCGTTCTCATAAAACTTTGTTTACAAAGAGGCAGCAGGCCAGATTGGGCCTACGGATGGCAGTTTGCCAATCTCTGGGCTGTGCAGCACAGGCTCACTGATGTATCGGTCCACAGAAAATATTTCTGCTACCTGGTATTCACGAAACGGTGCTATAACAAATAGGGAATCGACATTCTTACTGGGTCAGACACCAGGCTGTCCAGAACAGTAAAGGATCTGAGATTTTACCCTACTTGAAAGCAAATAAATTAGCCTGACAGTTTCACGGATGCTGGCATAAGACAGGAGACTCCTGGGTCAGAGACAAAGGGTAACTTACTGCCCACAGTGACAGCAGAGTCAGAGCGCCAGCATTTCTTGTGCCGGTTCCCCAAGCCCTAGTTCTCACAGGGCAATACAGAGCCAGGAAATAACTGTATGCATAGTTCATAGCATTTTAGGGCAAAAAACCTTGAGCTTAGAAAACGGAAATCTTCTGTAATGGGCAAAAAGTCTGCCTGACTTTTGCCCCAAAGAGAGAGATTAACTTTACTACACTGAACAGTAAGCCTGCCGGCCCGCTGCTCTGGAGGTAGACACTATCTCTGTCTGCCAAGGCCGTTTGCCATACATTCTTGACTAGATAATCCAGACTAAAGGCGGGTAGCGTCTCTGCTTATAACACATGCAGAAATACCGGAAACTAATGGCAAGTTTTCCACCAGCCTCCCAAGCTATTGTCGTGTTCCTGTAGGTCTTGAAAGCTTTAAAAGAAATACAAGGTAAACCAACCATACTGAAATGTCCACAGAATTTTACCAAAACAATGAAAAAAAATCTAGGAAATGGCAAAAGCACTCTGTAGCTCTTTAACTCAAGACCCCAGCTAATCAAGAATTGATTGGTATCAGATCTTTCATTTTCACCCTGTGGTTCTCATCTCTGGAACTGTGTTTCTTTAAACACAATTACTTTAAAATCAAACTATTTCAACGCTGATTATTTATAGTACAATTTTTAAAAATTCTATACATGTTTATGTCTGTACATGTATGGAAAGCATAAACTTATGATTACGAATTTAGATTATAGGGAAAAGAAAAGGGGAGAATACTGGTATTGAACTAAAAATAAATTGAGATGCCTCAAATTTTAAACTTACAGGTATCTTTATGATATTCACCATCTTAGAATTTTTAGAGTTTCCTCACACTGAAATTATCTGTAATCACCCTTACATGGGTGAAAGATAGCCCATACTATTTCAAGTCTGCAACTCTGAGAAATAAAGGTAGATAGCCATAGAGTGATTTGATCAAGGCCAGCAGGCAAAGTTGAAACAACAAAGTCCTAATTTTAAATCTTTCTTTTCTTTCAAATAAGAACTCACATATTTATTAAACAGACCTACTAGCTAAGAAGCCTAAAAACAAAGGAGTCATGATGTTTCCAGTAAAACCTGTCCAGCTAGCGCTAACTCTTTCCCCCTGCTGTGGTAAGATGCTGGTGACCTCAACGTGGCATCAGCACGTGAGCCGTCTCCTGTGCAGGTCCTCGCAGATGTCCCCTCTTGGAGCCGCACCTGATCTTACTGCCAGTTTCCATTCAAACCCACGGGAGAATGGAATGATTGCACTTTTGTTTCCTGGGGCTTTAGCTTAATGATCAAGATATTTTATTGAAGTGAAAAATGTATTTCCTTTCTTTGAAGCACAGTTTTGGAGCATATGTAAGGGATGCATATATTTTCGCATGTGTAGAATGTATGTGAATGCAATGATCAAGTCAGGCAGGGTATTTAGGATTATTTAGCACCTCGATTAGAGTTAACAATATATTGTATATTTCAAAAGTGTGTTACTCTGGTAGTCACTTCTCAGGCTTTCATATGTTGCTATGACGGTATGGTAGGTTGTATGGAGAAAACAGGATCACAGTCGGTCCTTGCAAAGGAGTTACCCCAACATCAGGGCACATCTGCACCATGCGTGTGAGCAGGATACACAAACGCGAAAGCAGCCTGGTCCGTGGCATGCAGAACACTAAGGGCTAAGAGCTGAAGAGGTGTCCTATGCTACTCAGCTCCTTCCAAGTGCACATTTGCACCTGTTCCGAACATTCACTGCATGTAGAGAAAGGTGCAGGTGTGTGAATCACAGACGCATGACAGAGTGTGTATTTTCACTTCCAAAGACTTTTTCTTCCTTTCTACCATGGTAACCCTTTTGGAATCATCTACCTATAACTGTATCACTTGAGTCATTTTTAACTAGGACCTTTGGAACTAAAGATTGTTGATTCATTTGACAGATAGCAAATGTGTCCCTGCCTGTGTACGGACATTTTTCAAGCATGCCCCTACTCATACACATGGACATCAAAATTCCTGTAAAATGCTATGGGTACGTTTCTCTCCTGCCTTGTGGATGTGCCAGAGACGATTTGACAGTGAGAAAACAAATCTGTGACAGGCACCAGGTTTTAAGTTTTATTTTCACCATGCCTGTACTTTGTTCTGCTTTTAGCAGCAGCATGATGTCAGTCACATTTAAATCAGATGAAAATCTGAATTTTTCATATTAATTAAAGTTCAATGGATTTCTTATAAAGAATACATGAAAAGATCAGCCGTGATGGGGGTAGGGGGGGAGAAGTCGCGTGGGGTGGATTTTCTGCAGATTAACTGCGGCTGAGTTGAGCTTCCTCCCGGGTTTTTGGACAGATTCCAAATCTAGAAAGAATTGACAAACAAGGTTACCTTCTCTTGCATGAATGTTTTTCTCTTATGCAGAGGAGCAGAAATGAAGGAGAATAAATGTTTCCAATGAGTGTCATAGACAAGTTCATATGTGTGTATGCATGCATGCATGTGTGTTTACCGTGGTTCTCCCATGAAATGACACAAATTTGTGCAAAAAATGTACTAACCAAGCTGCTCTGTGTGCATGTATCTCTGGAAGCATAGGACAGGAGGCATTAAGTTCTATGATCGAAGTCTTTATTCCAGCTATAACGGGTATCTGTGATTGGAGGCCCGAAAATGTGATCAAAGCAGTTCTGCTAAGTTCTTAGATCACAATGTCACCAGTGGAATCCATCTGAGCTCAATTATTTATTTTTAAACTCATAAGTGGAGATGTTAAAGTATTACTTGGTAAACAAAGACATAGACAAGAAAAAAATCAACACTATAGAGGCATGTATAATTTTGCTAAAAATACATTTGGACTGAAATTCATAGATATAAATCTCATTGAACTGCCTGTTACACATTCTGACGGTTTGTAAAATTACCACCCTGATCTGGTCTTCTCGGGTTTTCTTCCCAGAGGGTTTCCAGAGACACTGACTACAGAGCATAGCCAGCAACCCTGTGCCTTGGGATGTGTCCGCGGCCTAGTGCCTAGAGCTTCCTGCTTTGACAAATGCTGCTGTCACAGTTACTGCTATTTTATTGCTAGCAATGTGCCTGCTTTATCTGTCTCCGCCTCTTTATACTTGGGCTGCTGATTAGAAGACAATTTTCTCGAGTTAGAAGAACCTAAATTAATCTTCCATGCTATGCTTTTGGTGCATCAGTCTGTAAAGGGCCGTTTCCCCACATGGAGTGTGAGCTGCTCGTGGTTTCATTTCAATCTCTTCTCTCGAAGTTTTTCTTGCTATTTGATCACTGGGTCTCATCAACGTGAACTTGAGGACATTCAGTTCTTAAGACCCACTATATCACTTGACAGTGAGTCTCTAAGACTGGAACGTGAACTGGTGGTAGTGCACATACGTAAATGTATGACAGAGAATTTACGTTGCCATTATTGAAGCATTAACAAAAACATAAATGTGATCATGTTAGCCTTAAAAAAAAAAAAACTTCTATCATGGTAGCATTAAGATTCTTTGATGTAGTCACTGATATAAAATGAGTAAAAATTAAGAACCACAGCTCTGGTCCCTGAGCAATGTGGTTTCTCTAGAAGCCATCAGCCTTCCTTGCCATGACCATCACATCCTCATGTTTCAATTGTGACTCTGTCTTATGCTAGAAGGAGTAACTTGTCCTGTCCTTGGGCTTCTGATAGGAATCAGTAACATCCAAGGCCATTGCTTCTGTGAAGTGTTTCTTCCCTGGAAACCACATAAACTTACCTGTGCTGATTTTGATAATTTTTCAAATGCCCCAAACCTTCATGCAATGGGCAAAGGGTAAAATGGCCATGTAAATATGCATTCGAAAAGCTCTCAAAATAACAAACATTACCTTTTAAATGTTTTACCTTTTTTAATGCTTCCATGTTGAGTTGTAATAACACACTGTTGAATTATCCACAGTGGATAAACTCAACTCCTGGTAAGATTTCATAGAGCATGTTAATATTCCCAAGTTCTCTAAATTGCTGAGAGGGTTTTTTTAAAAACAATAATGAAATGTGATTTAATGTTGTATGAGTAAAAGACACCGGAAAGAAGAAAGGGAGAGTGTAATGAAATAGGGGAATAGCTTAGCAGGGTATATAAGGAAAAAAACGAGTGACATGTGAATCGTATAATCATGCGACTTGGTTGAGATTAATTTAAAAATCTAATAAATCATTTGATTTAATAAAATCTGACTCATTGAGTAGAAAAATAAAAGTTTCATAGTGTTTTATGAACACTAATTCACTAGTGTTTAGTGTTTCACTAGTGTATATTACTTGAGAAATGATTTGCAAACCCATTCATACTTTCCCTCTCTTGGTGCACAGCCTTCCTGATTAGAATTTACTGAAACAAATAATCATAACTGAACCAACTGATAAATTCTGTAGAGATAAGACCTGTTCTCAAATACTGAAGGTCAAAATACACATTTCTAATGTAAAAATAAATTTAACTCAAGGAAGAGTTTTGAGTACTTACTATGTATCTGTCACTGTATCAGCTAGACTAATACCCTCTTAGTATGCAAAATAAAGGTTGATTTTCCAAGGAATAGTAAAAGTAAAATGTGTAGAATGAATATTTATAATGTATTTAAGCCTTTAAAAATCATGGTGGTTTTTTGTACTGATTTATGTTATAATAGAAAGTTTTTGAACTCTCAATGATAAATTTGAATAAACCCACCCATCATGAATCTGCTAAACTTGCTGTGAATCACAAGAACCAGGACACCAATGCCTTCCTTGACTTTAATAGTGAAAGACATGACTCAAATGGTTTATTAGATAATAATTGAAAACCTTGGTATTGAGCAAATTTATTTTCTACCATGAGAGATGTTTTATGGAACAAATGCAATACATTTTCTAATCCATCATTCAAAGGCAATTTTCATTCATCAATTTGGAATGTATTTTTCTTTCTAACATTGCTTTTATTTTTGTTAGGAAAAGGGTAGAAAAGAAAAATCTGTAAAATTGCATATGTATTTTCCTATTTTCTGATTGATCAAATGAAAATGTTATTGTATTTTTTTCTTTGGTGAGGGGGAAGCTAACTACTTCTATATGGTTTCCTTTATTAATATCTGTGTGGTAATAGAAGGTCAGATACATACAATAAATGGGACAGTTCAACTCAACTGACAAGGAATGTTACTAAAATGAAACCAGATATTTGCAGCCAAGAAAACAAAGATGGCAGCTTAAGCTTTCTTTAGCATCACAGCTATGAACAGGGTTCCCCGTCTTCTGGTTGCAGCAGGAACAAGGCTCTGAGATGTCAGGAATGGAATGAGCCGATTCATTTCTGAACACCTCTGTGGGAGCCAAACAGTTCTTACTCTGGTTGAGGATGTTAGTGGATGGCCATGGCCACTCTTTGTTTCCTGTCTACTGTGAATCTGCCTTGTCTTTAGTTGTGTGGTCACCTCTCACTTCCAGTTTTACTGTCCTGTTAGAGATGATCTCAAAGTGAGATTCAGACAGGTCAAATGATATGCCTCCAAGAAAAACGATTAGTAACTGCTGAAGGATTCTAACAAACAGCTCCAGCTCAAAGGATGAAGACCCTTTGTGTCCTTCCGTTGCCTGCTCAGTGGATAGAGTCCTGGGTTAGCTCACCTAGAAAAGGTCGTGTTCCCTAAAAGGACTCTATGATTAAAGTGAGGCCAATTTAATGAAACAAAAACCAGAAGAAAAATGTCACATCAGGCTCCCTAAAACTGCGGTCCCCAACCCCTGGGTGGTGGACCAGTGCTGGTTGGTGGCCTGTTGGGGCCACAGGCATCACCATGTGGGCTCCGCCTCCTGTCAGATCAACGTGGTCATTGGATGCTCATAGGCGCGGACCCTACTGTGATCTGCGCATGCGAGGGATCTAGGTGCCGTGCCACTTAGTCTGGTGCCTGATGCTCTGGGGAGGGGCTGCAAGTGCAGATTGTCATCGGCAGAGGTTTGACTGCACAGTGAACATGGTGCACTTGGGTGATCCCTGGCCCCCAGCCCCATCCGTGGGAGGATTGTCTTCCACAAAGCTGGTATCTTGTGCCAAAAAGATTGGGCTCTAAAACATATATGAGCAATGTTGGGAAAAAAAAAATCACTGTCCAGAGTTAGTAAGAAAATAATGCATGAGACATATTGACATCTCGTTTGAAGCTCACTTTTCCTAGACACTGATACAAAGATAATTGTAGTATTCTAACTTTCTTTAAAGATATACTCTATATATGATGTTAAAAATTTTATCAGTAATATAATGTAAATGTTTTGATTTGTTTTTGGTAGTGAAACCTAGACGTTTTTGAGAAAAATCAGGAATGATACGTGCCTCTTTGACTGGCGTCCTTCACCATAGTCTGAACAAATTGAATAAAGACATTAAAAACCACTAGGCTTTATTGGAAGGGTATTTCTCAGGATAGTGTTTGTACTTCATGCTGTATTTTGTGGTGAGTTTGTTATTATAAATGAGAACTATGATCTTGTAAAGAGTCTTTTAAGGAAATCTAATATTGAAACAAAAAAAATACCATCCACTCTTTTACCCAGTGAAATGTTAAAAGTCTGGTTTAAAGATGTAAATATTTTATATGATTAATCCTCCAGAATAGAGATCTCTAGGAAGCATGGATCCTGTTTCTCTGACAGGTAAACTCTGAAAACGGCCATCATTAGAATGACTTAATTGAGATCAAATCTCCAAATGGTTCAAATCTTATTTTTAGTCTGAATTCTTGGCCAATAATTGAGCTTAGCCTCATATTGATTGGAAGGATACTAAATCTTAGTTTGTTCCCTGTATGTATAAATTAACACTTAGTTTGCAAGTGGCATAACTTAAGCAAAAAAAGGGATATTTATTTTTAAAATAGTCTCTCTCATGGAATTCAAGGGAAAAAATACGGTTGGGCTCAAAAAATCGAGAAGCAGGTGCACAAATACCAGAATCCTCTCGATCTCAACACTCTGCTGCTCTGTTTTTCCTCTTCATACCCCCGCCCCTCTCCATGACCCCTCCCATCCCCCATCTCAGTGGCGTCATGCCACCTTTCTTTCTCTGCTCTATGTGAGAAGACTCATGACCTGTAACACACAAGCTGTTTCTCACAGCTACAGTGACTTGAGAAACATCACGCTGACAGCTGGTCCTAAATCCAGCTTCTTTCTGGGATACAAGGGCTGAGCTTGAAGCCAGCATGAGTCAGAGGCTTCTTCTGAACCAATCAACTGGGTCTAGGAGTATATAGCGTTGTGTGTACAAAAAGGATCACACTCTCTTCCTGTGCCTCTCCAGTTTTCCCGGCACCATTTATTGGATAAGACTTCTTTTCCCCAGGGTGTACTGTTGTCTGCTTTGTCAAAGATCAGTTGACTGCATGAAAATGGTTTTATATATCCGTGTTCTCCATTCTATTCCATTGGTCTATATCTCTGTTTTTGTGTCAATACCATGCTGCTTTGGTTACTGTAGCCTTGAAGCATAGTTTGAAGCCTGGTAATGTGATACCTCCAGATGTGTTCATTTTACTTAAAATCGCTTTGACTATTCAGGCTCTTTTATGGTTCCAAACAAAGTGTAGAATTTTCTAGATCTGTGAAATATGACATAAGTGGACAAAAGACATGAATAGAAGCTTTTCAAAAGAAGATAGACAAATGGTCAATAAACATATGAAAAAATGCTTAATATCACTATCAGGCAAATGCAAATTAAAACATGATGAGATATCACTTTACCCCAGTTACAATGGCCTTTATTAAAAAGTCCAAAAACAATACATGCTGGCATGGATGTAGAGAGAAAGGAATGCTTAAACACTCTTGGTGGAACTGCAACCTCTATGGAAAAATGTATGGATATTCCTCAAAGAACTAAAAGTAGACCTACCATTTGATTCAGCAATCCCATTACTAGGTATTTACTCAAAGGAAAAGAAGTCAATTTATCAAAAAGACATCTGCACTCAAATGTATATTGCAGCACAAGTCACGATTGCAAAGATGTGGAATCAACCCAAGTGCCCATCAATTCATGAGTGGATTAACAAAATGTGGTATATCTGTAGCATGGAGTACTACCCAGCCATGAAGAAGAATGAATTAAGGCCTTTTGCAACAATCTAGATGGAACTGGAGACCATTATTCTAAGTGAAGTATCTAAAGAATGGAAAAATAAACACCACATATACTTGTTATTAAACTAAACTGATCTGAGGAGCACACGTGTGCACAAAGGGAAGTAAAACTCAGTGGAAATTAAGCAGGGAAAGGGGGGAGGAGGGATAGGTGAAAATCTACCTAATGGGTACAACAAACACTATCTGGGTGACGGGTACACTTACAACCCTGACTCAAGTATAACAAATTGATAAATGTATCCAAAAACATTTGTACCCCCATAATATTTTGAAATAGGGAAAAAATCACACTAGTATGTCTGTGAATAGAGACTATAATCCCCCAAATTGGAGAGTAGACCTCAGGGAAGAAAACCAAATCATCACTATTCCATGAATTTAAATAACTTCTACATTGTCAACTGTGGATACTTACCACGCTAATTTGTCCTTCCTCCCCTCCACATCTCAAGGTGTATAGGCCATGCTATTGACTTGCCACAAATCAATCAATCAATCTAAGATGAACACTGCTTGGTTCAGTTGTTTTCAGAGTTTGGATCTACAGAGCATTCCAACTGTACTTGGCAGGAGCTATTGAGTACACTTAGGGAAGCTGCCAAAATGTGCAGAGTGTCTTTGGCAGAAGAAAAAAACCAGATGGTCCCATCAAATGGATCATGTTTCATGGGCACTAAATTAGATGCAGAAGGAAGAGAGCGGTCTCTACCTGGGGAATGTGTTTTAAAAGGTTGGAGAGCTCAGTTATCGTAAGCTTAGGGCTTGAAGTTTCAAGAAACTGATTAGGAACTTGAGCATATAGGCCACATTCCAAGCATTGAAATAGTGATACGAAAAGCTGCATCCCAAAGATGCCACAGCGTGATCAGAAACTGCAGAGCTGCTGGGGGTTAGGAAGCGATGACAAGTTGACAGATCACGCTGACAAAGGGTATCAGACATGAGCATAGTTGATGTGAGTAAAGACATCAGTGTGTGTGAGACCGCAAGACAAGAGAGTGGGACTTCCAAGGCCGAAGGTCTGCCAGAAACACAGGTTTCCATCCAACTCTCTAGAGATCTCAGGGCATGAAGACCTCCCATAGAGGGTTCAGTCCAAACTCATTTTTCAGGTGAGGAAGTAGAGGTCAGAAGAGGTAAGCACTGAGTGCCAAGTCACCTAACACTAAGAAGGGTGCTCTTCTGTTCCTCATTAAACCAGAACTTGGAGTTAATAAAGACTACCTTCAAATAAATTCATCTGGGACTGTTCTATCTAATAACCACTTTGCTCCTGGCATCCTTTCTATTTTAGTAATGAATGTAATGAGAGTCATTCAGAAGTCATCAATGAAGGAGTGCTGTTGTCAATTCTGGGACAGAACTGAGCCAAAAATTCAATTTATGGTTTAATGAAGTTAAAAACTCATGTGCGGGTAGTTGCATAATAAAAAACAGTGGCTTTCTCACTAAAGGACAGATCTAATGCATCTCTCCTAATGCTGGTTGTACGATGTGGCAGAGACAGCTGTTGAAATCCATGCTTTCCTCGTGCTTAGTGCAGAAACACCCTGGAAAGGAGCTGTCCAGCCAGGGGCTGTTTCCCTGCTGCCCTTGGAGCTGTGACAAGAGTGACAGTAGATGGGTTAAGTGTGCCACTTGCAACGCAAGGTACTTAAGAAGCAGTGTGCTTTCTCCATATTTGTCCTCCCCTGTTCATTGGCTGGAAGCAAAGAACTCCAAGACCCTGAAGTGTGATGGAGGCACAGATTGGAAAAATCACCGGTTTCTGTATCATAGCTTGGAAGAAAGCGTTCCATAGTTCATGAATGTCCACATTACACAATTACTTGAGCAAGAAATAAGCCTCAGAAAAATGAGCTACTGAAAGTTTGGGAGTTATTTGTTAAAGAAGCTAAAATTACCCTAACTAATACAATAAGCTGTTTCCTTGTGTTGATGTAGATGCTGTACAGGATGTGTCTAAAAATGAGCGATATTAATAGTAGGCTACACTTCCCAAGGGATGTACTGGAAAGAAGTAGGCCTATTAGAAATGCAACGTGCACAGAAATCGTGGCCAGGCCTGAACATCATTGTAGTTCCGCCAGCATTGCTTCAGGGCTTCAGACATGATCCATCGCTTTGTATATCAGAAGACCTAAGTTGTATGCTAAAATATTGACCTATAATTTAATATCATGTCTTGAGTCAAAAAAAATATTATTACAGTGAGATTTCCAAAGAACTCCTGGGAATTACATAAGCTGCTATTTTCAGTGTACTTCTCTCAGTCATATCCTTTAGGGCCAATGCAGCCTAATTTGTTTGTGCCAACAAGACAGTCTCAAAGATGACTAAAACACTTGAATATCTGGACAGGTGGAAGACAATCTCAAGGGGTATTACTATAGTAAAAGACCCACAGAATATCAGACCGGGAAAGGGCTATAACAGCCATCTAATCATCTTGCCCGTCTCTATTTTATGTAAGAGAAAACTGGCCTACCTTTTTCATGTCACTCAGCTAACAAATGACTTAAAAATTCAGAGATGCCCGACTTTTAGTCTAGAGAATCTTTTCCCTAAGAAACACTGTATCCAATTTGAATGCATCACAAATCCATACTTTCTGATAGTGATCTGTTTGTGTCCTAAACTATCATATACTGACTTAAGCACACAGGGGACTGGAGCACACCCAACATAGAGAACTCGTCTAAGGCTATAGGATTCATATAGCAAAGTTCACTTCTTAGTGTTCAGAACTGTCGTAGGGAAGTATAACTGTCCTTGCCACCAAATATGGCTGTGAATAACATAAATACATGATATTTGCCATATTTTAATCAAGAAAAAAATGAAAACACAAGAACGCTGGAGGAACTTTGCCCAGTTCCTTTGGATACGCACTCTGAGAAACGAGGCAACTTGCACAAGAGATTGTCCAATGGTGGCACCGCTATTAATACCCGGCATTCTTTAGTTGAGTAGAATTCAAAGGGACTCTAGATACCTGTAATCTAATCGTATCATTCAGTAGGTGGTTAAATAAAGTTATGTTGGAATATCTATAATATCACTTTTCCCATTGAAGGCTCATAATCGTCTAGAAAAAAATACAACAGTTAAATTTTTCAACTTTAAAATAAAAGATATCGAGTTACTAACTACATGATCTCAAGGAGAATTGTGCCTTCATCCTGATGGCTTTTCCAATCGTTCCTTTAAATATGACCCCAGTGCTAATGTGCTAAAACCTAGAGAATTTCTATTTTTCAATAAAAATACTTCTGCAAGGAAAAAAGTCTGCAGTGCATTGTATGCCAGATATTTTGATAGATTTGCCAGAATAGAGACCTTGTGACACCCCTTAGGGCACGAGTACTTATATGGCAGAAATAAATTCCTCCATTAGGATAGTGCTGGGAAAAACTTAAGGTTTATAATCTGTTACCGATTACTAAAACAATTGAGTCTCTCTCTGCCAAGAAGAGTAGTTAAAGGGGGGGAGAGACTATCTGGCAAAAGAGAAAAGAAACCCTCAGTAAGGGGAATGACAAAAGATACAATCAAGTTGTCTTTATCTTCCACACAAATCAAGGAGGAAAGAGAATATTTAGGCAGAAGGAATAATTAATTCACACTACCAACCGTAGAAGCTGAGTTACTCAAGAGGAAAAAAAAACTTACAGATTTCAGGGTGGATGAAACCATATTACACCAAAAGCTTCCATAGCTGTGTGATCATGTATCATGGTTCTTAATATAAACTTAAAAATGGTTAGCTAATCTACTTACGTTACATTACGAAAATCATCATTTACAATTGTGCATACAAAATACAACGGAATATTATCTTTAGCCTTTGAAAAGGAGATACTGCCATTTGCAAGAAGGTGGATGAACCCAGAGGACATCTTGCTAAGTGAAATAAGCTAGACCTAGAAAAATACTTTGTGAGCTCATGGAGAATCCAACAAGTATTAATGGTTGTTGAATAAATAGAAACAGAAGAATGGTCGTTACCAGGGAAAGAGGGGAAGAAAATCAATGTAGGTCAAAGCTCACAAATTTGCAGTTATGTGGATGGAATAAATCTAGAGATCTAGTGTACAACATGAAGAGTGTAGTAAATATTGTGTACTGAAAATTGTATACTGAATATTTGCTAAGAGTAGCTCTTAGCAAATTATAACAAGAAAAGTAGGGAGTTGGTGGATATGCTGATGTGTTTGTACTAATCATTTCACTATAAATATATCTCAATCATAGTAAACCTTAGACATATACAATAAAAAGTAATTAGAAAACAATGTTCTAAATAGCAAGGTTAGAGACCAATAAAAAATTAGAATAACATTATCTAATGATACAAATCAAGACTATTATATATCATCCAAAGAACTCTGATTTTGCAAATACTGGTTCTAAAACTTTCTAAATATTCAAAATCAGATGTATTCGAAATACCATTTTCACCAAAAAATGGAGAAAAATATACAATAACATGAAAAATGTAGACATTAGTGATCAGTGCCCTGGTAAGGTACATGATATGCCAGAGGGCACACATGTACCCTATAAAATTCAGGCACCTGCCACTTTGGTGATGATCAAAAGATTGCATTAATCTGGGACATGCTGTGATATTCCATCTAAGGACAAGTGATACTGATAAAGAGCAAATGTTTCCATAATAAGAGAAATACCACCACAGGTGGTTTTTTTGTATTGTGGAGGCAGCATCTACCACATTTGTGCAAGTGCCCTGATCCATTTATTGAGCGACTCAATGGCTTCCAGTTTTAAGTGCCCAGAACAAGAGAAAACTTTGACTCAGGTGCAGATCATGACCTGGCAGATCCCATGGGGCTGGAGATAGTGTGGTAGACAAGGTACTGTGCAAAGTCTCTAGGGATCTCCACTAAGTGAGTCACTGCAGAGAACAGTAAGGTTCTGATCAGGGTGCTGTGTCATGTTTGAAAAGCAGCTCCTGGCACGTCGACTGGCCCTAGTGGACAGCGAGTGCCTAACCCTAACTGTGGGATGTACATAATGCCCTGGGTATAGTCACATTCACCAAAGTACGAAGTTGGACAGGGGCAGTCACGATCCATCCTCCAGTGGAAATCACACATTCAGAATTCATCCTGGGCGAGTCCAGGTTGCCCTCAAAATTGTAAGAACAGATGCCTCAGATACCCGTATTGTCAACATCCGCTACCCTGATGAGTGTCCCCTAACATACCAGTATAGCCTCCTGGGACATTCTTTAGCCAGCTAACAACCAGAAAGAAAAAAACTTAGTTTTATTCCAAAAATAGCTTAGCTCAACACGTTGGTAAAAGCAAATGGTCTGATACTGCCTGACAGTCCTAATCAGAAAGGGACTTCAAAGAACCATAATGAAAAAATCTTTTATTTGCAAAGCTAGGAGCAGTAGACACATGTGGTCATTCCTTTCGCATGGAGAGATCAGTAACCTGAGGTGAGAAGATACCACATACAACAGCTCAAGCACATAAACCCAGCATATTCTCAGAAATGTTTGGCAAATTTTGAACTTTGAGTATTCCATATAAATTTGAGAACAAGCTTACAAACTGCCACATAATGTCCCTTTGGAAATTTGATTTGTTTCCTTGTTCAATTCATTTCTGCGAGAAGAGTCAAAATCTCCAACTCTAACTTTGAATTTGTTGTATTTTTTTTTTTTGAGTTCTGGTTTTGCTTTATAGTTTTTTGAGGCAGTTATTAGTCACATACATTTAGGATTAAGTTTTCCTGTTTATTATTTCAGCAGAATGAAATTTCCCCTTTTATCTCTGCTAGTATTTCTTACCTGGAAATATACTTAGTTTGATATAAATTCATCCTTTTCTTTCATTTGCTTAATGCTTACGCGGTGTACTTTGGTCATCTTTGTCCTTGATATCCAGTTTTGTCTTTATATTTGATTTTTTGTTTTCCTCTAAAAGTTTATGTATAATAGACGTACATATGAGCATTTTCAGGACATACGTGATAATGTGATACATTGCTTGTACATAGTTGTTTTTGTATGTTTTACCTAGTTTTACTGTTCATGGCAGGAAGGCAGATCTCAAAGTGTTTTATTGGACCATGGCTAGAAGTTGAAGCCTCTTTAAAAAAAAAAAAAAAAAAGTTTCCTCTTTATGTCTCACTGTAGAATTCTTTTTATTCATTTTCTTTGGGATTTGCTATGCTTCCTGAAGCTGTGGATTCATATTTGTCATGAAATCACTGGGAAATTTTCATATATTGTTCCCCCAAATATTCTGTTTCATAGAGGAGGCTTAGTGTACATCCAAGCTATGAATTTTTGGATCCAGACTCCATGAGTACCAATGTATCATATTTTGATTAAAATTACTTTGCATTTATACATTAATTCGAAGAAAATTGGCCTCTATAACACTGTGTAACTCATGTATACATATCCTATGTTGTATATTTCAATATAACATTTTATAAATTTGTCCAAAAAGATTTTAAACATGTTTTAAATTTACTCCTCAAGGTTTCATAATTTTGTTCCTAGAGTCTTTGGTTTTCTACTACATTTTATGTTCATTGCTCAGGTATAGGAATATTCTTGATCTTTATTTTGTGTCAGTAACCTTAATGATCTCCTGTGAGTTATAATTGTTTATATAGAGTCTTTTTAAGTTTCTATATAAATACATTATTTGAGAAAAAGACAAATTATTGTCTGTCTTCCTTCTCAAATATATATATTGTTTGTAGCTGTTGTCTCCAAGAAAATATTAAATAACAAGGATAATATTAATAGAAATCATTCTTGCTCCTGACTCAAATGGAAATGCTTGTGTTTCAACATTAAATATGCTTGTCATAAGTTTTCAGTAGATAATATTTACCATATTAAGCAACTGTTGTATCAATATTTAAGAAATCATTTTTATTTATGAATCGATTTAAAATTGATTTAGATTATTCTATGCACTAGAGATACAGCTGTTAATTCATTGGAGGAAAATTGTTCACTACTTTGTTCCCTTTGAGTGTTGAATCTTTCATTTATTCTCCTCCTCCTCTGAAAGATGCTACACAGATGTCACTTCCCCTTGGAAGCTGTCTCTGGTACAAGTCTCAATTGGAAATATCCTCTGCCTTCACATGCCATGACATATACTTGTCACTGTTGCAAATATCTGTTAACTTGTCCCTGTCCCCACTAGGCTGAGAGCAAATACCGAGTCTTGTTTCCAGTTGTATCTCCAGTGACTAGGACAGGGCCTGGTACAAATTAGGTGCTGAATATTAATTGATTAGTTAATTGTTTGCTATGATTTTGTACTTTTAGGGCTGAAGTGAGGAAGTTGATTGTCTTTCAGGCTAAAATTATAATCACCTTGAGCTTTGATATAAGAAGTTGGGCCCATTTATGACCACGATCAGGCCCATTATATACAAAATATAAATTTTATGTTGAGAAAGTTGTTTAATGCACCATTCTGGGACCCGTCTGTGAAAACCTCAGAGAGATTCCTCTGTAATTTCTCATGCCAAAGAGCTATACTTCTCCTAAACAGGTGGTTGGTTTTTATCTTATGGACAACATGATACGTACAGCTGATGATATTTTTATTTCACATGGTTTGAGAAACTTAGAACCAAAGTGCAGCTTACAGCTTACAGCTACCAAGGGTATGTAATGTTATAGTATCATTTTGTACATTAATTTCTGGTTTTCCTCTTCATTTTTTTCCTTTTTCACCAAACTATATTTTATGTTGTCAAATTATATTTCCCTATTAACTACCTTATACCCTTTTGCATCCAAACAAGGTAAAACATATTCAAGGTATTGTGCGTTTGAAGTAATTCTCACCACTTTGATCCATTTTATTTACTTTATTTTTTTATTGTCATCGTTAAGAGACAGTCTTGCTTTGTCGCCCGGGTTGGAGTGTGTTAGCACAATCATGTCTCATTGTAACTTCCAACTGCTGGGTTCAAGCAATCCTCCTGCCTCAACTTCCCAAATAGTTGGGATTATAGGCATGCATCGCCCCATGTCTAGCTAGTTGTGTGTTTTTTTTGTTTGTTTGTTTGTTTGTTTGTTTGTTTTTAGTGACAGACTCTCTGTATTGCCCAGGCTTGTCTTGAACTCCTGGCCTCAAGCAATCCTTCCACTTCCAGCCTCCCAAAGTGCTGCGATTACAGGCCTGAGCTACCACACCCGGCTTAATCTATTTTGAATGCTCATAGCAGGTTTGTCTTTCAAGAATACATATATAATTACGTCATGCTCCTGCTTAAAATACTTCAGCAGCTTCCCATTGCTTCTAGGGTAAAACACAGACTCTTTAGGAAGCTGCACATGTCTCTTCATGGCAACTTTTTTCTTTTTTTTTTTTTTTTAACACCTTTTCTGAGTATGATACTGACATTGAAGCATATCAAGTCTGCATTTTGACTGATCCATTTAGAAAATAAAAATAAATTTTCTATGGCAATATCCTGGCTTGCCTTTTCATCGAAATTCCAGAGTAAAACATTTTATTTTCACAATAGTGAGTATGGGAAGAGTTAGTTTTGTTTCTGTTTATTTTGCTTTTTGTTTTTCCCACAGTGATATATATATATTGAATTCAATTTGGCAAGACAGAAATGCTAGAAAGTTTATGTCATATTGTAGAAAATGGAGAGAGAGCAAGAGAGCATGAAGATTTAACTATCAGTTGTTCAACTTTTGTCTAAAATAAAAAATAAAATTTTTAACATACTATGTAACATGAGTTACTGTGTAACTAGATGACAAAATTAAAGTTCAGAAGAACGGTACCTGCAATCCCTGTGTTTAAAGTGGCTTAAATTAAATGAAAGTGGTAATTATTTCAGTGGGAAAAAAATTAATATTTTCAGGATTCAAGTCTAATCTTACCTATCAATCCCTTTGATCTTCTTTCTAGATCTAAAAGAGAGATTAGGTTAATTATGGTAAGTAGAGAAAATCATGGTTTGGGAAACATAATTTTGCCCTAAAAAGGACTTTCTCACCAATGGCTTGAAAAGAAATCCTGAGTTTTGGAACGAAATGCTATCTTCTTTGGCTAAAGTGCCAAAACAGCAAGTCATTTGATTCTGCCCTGACAATACCAGATAACAGAAGCTTTGTCAATGAACATTGTGTAGTGCGTCTGTGGGCTGGGAGGGCTGAACTTCCTTTTAAATGAATTTGTAAAGATTCTAATTTGAGAAAACTCATAAGCAACAACTAACGGTAAGGTCCTGAAACAAGGACAGAATACCGCCGGTTCACACCGCTATCGACAATTACCTAGCGCGCCATGACTTGAAGGACGTCAGGCATTTACACATCTAATTTCTGAGAGATTTAAGGCACATCTAACTACACTTTATGGTCATTTACTTAGTTATCCAACAAGCATTTCCTCAACCTATTAGCTTTGCCATAGAATCTTCTCCCTTGAAATTATGTGCATATGTTGTCCCTGCCAAAGTGAACACCATAAATTGGTAAGAGGTCATTATGTATCATACACATGTACGTTCGATGTTTTCGCCATCATACCACAGCTTTCTCTGCAGAACGTTTGCCTAATATAAAGCTTAAAATGCAATTGTATATATTCCAAATAGATGGTGAACTCCTTGAGAATAGGAACCTGAAGCCTGTGTTTTATCCTTTACAACTGATATAAATCCTAAATTAAACTAAACCACATTGCCAGGTAGGACCACAATAAGATGGTTAATAAGTTCTAGTTAAACTTATTTGCCTTGTGGTTAACACCATGAAATTCTGCCTTTTGCGGCTCACTTTTTCACCAATGATATCTGGCAACTAACTCCACTACTGCAGTAAAATCGCTTTACTAATTGCCTTCAATTTGCTAATCCCTGTGGATATTTTCTAATCTTTTCTAGTCCAGGTGATAAATATTTAAAAGCTTTGCAGGATTTGATGCCCCGGACTACTCCAAATCATTTTTGCTTGAATTCTTTCATCCCATCCACCTTTCTTCTTCTGTCACTGCTCAATCACTCGAGCTTCCCCCTGTGGCATTCTGGAAATAATTCTTTTATTTCCTGATATTCTCTTGAAAAGCTCAGCACTGTGTGGTTTCCGTTCACTAATGATGTTCATCATCCTACTTCTTCACTGATACGTTTCCTGAGAGGTGGACCCAGATATTGGCCATCTCCTCTGCTTTGTCCCACAGAGTTGTCAAATGGACTTGCTACTCATCATCACTCACTACTCCCAAACGGCACCTCCCCTGCAGCGCCCATAGGATCTGCCCTACTACCTGCTTGGCTATGCCAGTGAGGAGTCACCCCTGCTTTGGAACACTGAGTGTGTTCGGCGGATCCTGTCCCGTGTGAGTCCTGTCTTTCTCTTCTCACCTCAGTCAGAATAGCAGTTGGTATTTCCTTGGGCTTTCATCTTTTCTTAAACGTTCTCAAAATGCAATCTCTTATCAATTGATTTGTAAGGAAACTTCACTTCTTGCCAATATGTACTGCAAAATGCCAGCTGCCAGTTTTGCCAGGTACTGGGCATTTCTGTAAAATGCTCTAGTTCTTTGTGTTTTTCTAAGTCAGGATTCTCCATTTATATTTTCCATGGCTCACAACATCCTCTGCTCACATCTTGTGTGTTCCTTGTGCCTTTCAGAGGAACACTGTGTAATTCTGGTCTAGAAATATAAATTAATAAAAGGCCATGAAACTTCGTGGGTCACGCATAGCCAGCACCAATAGTACAGAGACACGATGTTTACGTATTTGGCCCACCCTTATGTGGTCTAGCTTAAATTTCAGGATTGAATTCAATGTAGAAGCACAGTTCATTTGTGGCATGTTTTCCTAAGAATAGGGGCAGCAACGTGGTGATGGCCTACTGAGGTGTAAAGCATCCCTCGTGGTCTCTGTTCCATCCTGGGCCAAATATCAGTTGCTGTTTTGATTCCTTTATGATCTAAATGCCCAGAGTGAAATTGTCAATAATTTTATATTCACTTGATCCCAAAGAAATGACTGTGAAAATTTCTCTAAAATCATGAATTGTGTCCCTTTGTATATGTTTTAAAAATCAGATTTATCAAAAATTTAATAATGATCGAATGATGAAGATATGGTTGAAAACAACCAAAGGGTAGCAGACATTTTTTCAGTGCTGTTATAAAAAATGATTGTCTAGTTATTCAGGTGTTAAAGGGTTAATTATGATAGCTAAGTGGTGCTATGAAAGTGAGTAATTTCTCTGAATCCTGTTGAAATAAAAAAAAAATGACGCAGCGGCTATTGTAGTCAATCAGACACCAAGATCAAAACACACGATTCATGAGGCCATGTTCCATGGCCCAGAGGACAAAACAGTAAAGTCACAGTGAAGATAGTTGAGTCAGAATGAGGGGGCATTTATCAAAAAGTAATAACTTTAATATATGCAAGAAGTTTGAAAATGATAGGTCGCTTATAACTAGAAAGATAAAAATGTATTAATTTGATACAGTTTTTTTAAAAAATGAATTAGCACTTCCCATCCTGCATTAAGGTTCTCTCAGAATAAAAATTTAAATACTATATGACAATATTTCTATTCCAGGTTCTTTTAAATATGTCCGAAGAACTCGGTATATTTCTTTAAAACACATTTCCATGATTTGAATGTCACCTAAATGTCTATCACGACATAGAATTCTCTAACAATTCCATAGACATTTATTTTTGAATTGGTTTGTTTGCCAGTAGGGCTATGAGATATTAGGAGATACATTACTTGATCTCCCCAGCACCAAGTAAAAACTTCTGACATAAGATTAAACGTTTAGTGGAAGCACATTTGCTAAAATGTAGTTGAACTCGTCCCAACAAAAATGTTCCTCCTTTAAAGTTTAATATCAGGATTATTTTATTTTATTGAGACTAATATTCTGTTAATTGAACTCAATAAGCATTGATGACCATAAAAATACTCTATTCTTCATGTAAAACAGACATATTCAGAATATAAACCAATATGTGCTACTATGTATATTTGCATATTACCTAACATGTTCTCTGTATGTTAGGTTATTCACAATTACAACAAAGTAATTAATATTGATACATGACTCTTAAATATTTATAATCACGAAGACACCACTTTTTGAAAGCCATTATCACTTTTTTTTTCAGCTCTACATATAATATCTTTTTTTCTGTAGAGAATTCTTACAAAGGAAAGGATTGAAGAAAAGCCAGTTTGAAATTACAGAATGCTTCAGAAAATAAAATCTCTCTTCAATTAAATCTTTTGGGAAAAAAAAATGCATAATATTTTCCAAGCCAAGGCATGGGTGGTTTTATTGCATTTTATGCTATGACAAAGTACTATAATTAGCACGTTGGTGTAATTTACCACTGTTTCATTAAAGCTGATTGACTAACTGTCGGGGAAGTTAACATGGCTTCTTGAGGATTTGACCTGGCGTACTTTCCTGTGCTATAGCTGTCGGCAGGAATTGAGCAAGGATGTTCATTGCAAACAATAATAGAAAAATAATCCTGATAAAGGTCATAATACAAGGAAAATGTGTAGTTTTGCTCTTTGTCTCCTCAGAATGTTCTATTTTTAATTGGTTTGGTTTTATGATGAGATCTCAAATGACAAAAGAAATATCTGACATTCAGCTAAATTTTTTACAAATTTAGAAAGCTAAATCATGTTTATTTATATTGTTACTCATGTCTCTTTTGAAAGTCTGATTTTTAAAAGTGAAGCACATTAAAACAGCCCATTCTTGACTTTAAGGGATTCTACAAGATGTGCAGAAATAGAAGAATCCATTTAAACGGCTTGAGGTAGGGATAAGGGAAACATGGTTTTGAAAAAAAAAAAAGTACGGAAACTGTCAAGCAAAAGTAGATTAAACACTGTGTCATATCATCAGGAGTAACTTTGTTCCATGTCTTCAGCCACTGGCAAAGAACCAAGTATAATTATATATTTTGCTTCTTAACAACCCCACCCCCAACCATGTGACGTTGACACATCAATCATCACGGTACTCTTATGTTAGAATAGCAGGGTGATCCAAGAAAAATGCACACTTTAATGGGAGAACCAATGCTACATACCACTATAAAAACAGTGCTTCAGATCAGGAGGCCAACTTGCAAATGGTCCCAGCTATACGCAGGCTTGTGATAGCTTCAATACCACAGTAGTCGCTAACGCCCTCATCTGCAGAGAACATTCAGAAAAGAACAAGAAAGCATGTTGAAAATTCTGCATAAGCAATTTACATTCTGACAGAAGGAGGGTTGGATTTTATTATGTTTCGTGATTCCTCTGCTACAGACTAGCAGTATACTGCACATTAAGTAACAGGTTTTTGTTTTCACTAAAATTAAAGTGGTTTTCTATAGGAGACACCTTAGGTTACATTGACAATGTGGACCAAGTTTATGTCTGTGAATTTTTTAGTTACTTGCCTAGGAGATAAATATTAAAATAAACTTAGTGAATTTTGTTGCATGTTTTTATTTCATCCTTCTTAGAAGTTTCTGGTGTTTATGGGACCTTCTTACTAGGTCCTTGGTCCTTTGAATTATTCTTAGTATTATATGCTTCGCTCACCCCACCTCCCCAAAAAAAAGTAGTCAAAAGAGAAGTGTAGAAGCCATGGGCTCTGCTAATCTTCATAATATCATCTCTTTATTTCTAGAAACTTCAGCATTTGTGAGTTAAAGGAAAGGACAGGAGAGAATGTGTTTTGAAGCAGAGGACAGGTACAGTAAAGAATACAGACGATGGCACTAAATAATAGTAAAAATGTTACTAGTGCTAATAATTATTCTTATGGATATTTAGAACAAGAAAAAAATGAAAGAAAAAAAATCCCGAATGGTAATGAAACCCCAGCATCATGAAGTATGGTAAATCAATTAGAAGGGAAGGGAATGACATGCAAATACCTCCAGTAGAAAAGGAAGCAACACCTTTGCACGGAGGATTTTGGTTGTCAGGCCAAGTGAGACCCACACAGGAGCCAGAATGAGGATGGTCCCACCATGCTTGTTGCCTTTTTTTGTTTGCACGGTAGCTGTCAGTTCCAGGCTTGCAGGTAGTGGAGCCCAGCGGGAAGAAGGGGCGGGACCCAGCGATGCAGCCTGAACTGAGAGCAAATTTAAATTACTGAGCCTTTTTTTCCCATTTTTATTTTTCTACTCTGCGACAAACTGAAAAGATTCCAGCACGCTAATTTAACCACCCTGCTGCTGCTGCTTTGCCTTTTTTTTTCTTTTTTCTTTTTTTTCTTTCTTTTTCTTTCTTTTTTTTTTTTTTTGATCTTCCTGCTTCTAGGATAATTAAAAGAGAAACCTGTAAAGGCAACATTCCTGTGAGCGAGTTGGTGCCGCAACGTGCTGGTAAGAAAAAGAATTTAATTTTTTTTAACCTTTTTTTTTTTCCTTTTCCTTTAAAAAAAAAAAACTGGAGGCTTTGTCTGTCTAATGCAGTCATAAGCGTGGCTTCCCTGCCGTGAGGGGTTAGCGTGTAATGAAAAGGTGTAATTGCCTGGTAGATGACCTTCACGTCATACTTATACCGGGGAATGACAGCGTTCCTGTCTACCCTGATGATGCTTCTCTCTGCAAATTGACTGTTTGCCCGGTTGCAACAGGGCTGAGATTGTTGCACTATGACAATGAGTTGTCGATTGTTCTGAGTTTCAGTGTCCTGGCAGAGAGAATTCTTGACTTTCTCCAAGTTACTCCCTTACCCAGGGGGATTATGAGTTTTAATAGGTACCTGACAGACCGTAATGGGTCTGCTGTTTACTCATCAAACAGGAAGTACAATGATGAAACTTTTTTTTTTAAGGAGCATGAATTATCATAGACTCCCTTAGTCCAGATATTGAAACAGACTAAAGTGAGCGCTCAATAGTTATTTTAATCCCTTTCATCTGTAACTACTCAGGAGTTCATTAGACAATCAACTGTGAAGAACCTTCGTCATTTAAGGACCTTGTACTTGAGATGCCAACTTTATTCTTTGAAAGAACAAATTTTAATTCAATTCAATTAAATTCAACAAGTATTTCTATATATACTCCGCCTGGAACTGCTACTGAGAAATGTCCTTGCTTGCTACTCTGTTGTGGGGGAGAAACTGAAACAAGATACTGTAAATATTCAGCAACCAGCTTTTCTTACTACTTTTGGAACTGACCAGATCATTTAAGATACTTCAAAATGCACGAGTGTTGGCTATACGGTCTCAGGGTTAAATCTCCTATATCAATATACTTACATTCCTTCTGTGCATGTAAATTTTGCTCATGTCAATGTACAACTGTGGCCAGTGTCATTTAGACTGCATTTTAATGTTATAAAGGAGGGGGGAGAAACATGAAAATCTTATCTTTTCTGTATACCAAGCATGTCATTTGAATGTATATCCATGAGACAAACCTTGAGCTTTTCCACATTCTAACCTCAGAAATGTGAAAACACCTGGGAAGATGAGGCTTGTCGGTCTGCTTGGATTTGTGTCAAGAAACTTAGGAATAAGAATTTTCCTTTCTGTTTTCCCTTTAAAAGCACATATGAAACAGCAAGGAATATACTTTGTGCTTTTCTGTTGTTCTTTGTAAACTATAGTAGTTTTTGTTTGGTGTTTTTGTTTATTGGAAAATCCTTATTTCAGTAGATTTAGGGGCACAAGTGGATTTGGGCTACATGGAATAACTGTAGAGCTATGATGTATAATGATGTTTTTAGGGTACCCATCAATGTGGGTGCATTGCACACGAAAAGTACTTTCTCTTCCCTCACCACTCACCTGACCTCCCCGCTTCTGAGTCTCCAAAGTCCAATGTACCACTCTGTATGCTGCTTTTATTTAATATATAAGTAGAAATATAACAGGAATGTTGTCAAAAAGAGAATGTAGTTAGCAAACACTATCAAAATTTTTCTAATGAAAAATTTCACGAGTGTTTGAAGGTTGTATGCCATTTGCATCTTACAGAGAATGTGGCATTCCCATACACTGGTTGACATTTGGTCCCTGGTCTCTGTAGCTATTCTATCTAATTGTATCACTTCTACATTTAACAGCTCTGAACTACGCCACCCTTGGGTCTTCACCGATGCCCCCAGATCGCTTGAAATGTCTAAAAAGACCTCAGAACGTTAGAAAATGTCAATTATTAGAATAATTTCTGCCTCTTTACAACAAGAGAAAATGCTGTGGATTTAATAGTACATTTTTAAAATCTGTTCTTATCCACCAGTAACTGTCTATTAGCAACATTTCAGTTATAATTGGAATAAATTGTTGCCCAGTAACAAGCAACTAACTCCTTAGCGACTTTCCATAGAATCAGTGACTAGAAATAGCTACAAAGAGCTAAATGCAAGTTGAACCATGGCACTTGTATTTCTTAATTTTGAAAAAAAGATTCATTTCTTTATAATTTTATCATTTCACTTAAATTCTCCAATGTTCAAATTGAGGTGCCTCTTGACAAATTTCTAATTGATCAAAATCTCATAGGTGAAAAATAAAGGCCAATAGATCTTTAAAAAATGTTCTTTCTGGCTCAAAATAAGAATGAGAGGATAAGCACAACCTCTCAGACTACGAGTGCTAACAGGGTTCTGGGTTAGCAACACCATTATATGTGAAGAACTGCCATCATCTCTTGCGGAATGTAATGTAAAATTATGGGTTTCATTGTAGGACTCTGTCATTTGAACTACTAATCAGTCCATAATTCTATAGATTGCTGCAGTTAAAATGATGCTTTCCCCCATTAATAAAATATGGATTAACACTGTAATTACATTAGATTTTACCCTATCCATTTTTGCAATAAAGAACCAGTACTAGCCCCAAATCCTGATATCTCTGCATACATAAGATCAGAATGTCTTGTCTTCTTCCCTTGCTAAACCGCTATGACATTAGAATTTCAAGAATAAAATTCTTTAACAACGGTTCTGCATTTGTCATCAGCTCTTGTGGCATTTGGGAGTAGTTTTCACCTTATAATTGCCCACGTGTTAAAATAGAAAATACCTTATGAAGAAAGTGCACATGGTTATTTTACATGCAGATATAGGAACAAAAACTGTATATGATGCTAGAATGAAAATATAAGGCAACATGGAAGTATAAGTATTGGTTTCTGAACAGATGATATCTGACATTTGTTCATTGTGAACGCTCACTGAGTATCAACTACGCAACAGGAAGTGTGTCAAAAATCTATGGGAAACAGAAAAATGAAAAAGCCACGTCTTTGTTATCAAGGGAATTACAGTGTAGTAGAGTTTCAACAGGTAGACTAGAAAATGATTAATTAGCCTGTGTTGGACTTAGCATTAGGTTAGGCTGTTGGGATCAAAAAAATTCTAACATATTATTTCTGAATGCCTGGAACTGGTGTTTAGTTCACTTCCCTCATTTACTTCAGTTCTTTTTCTATAGGCACATGAGTTTTCTATTTTCGTATTTAAAAGAAATTAGTATTGATAGTGTTAACATCTGTGATTTTTGTTTTTACTATAAAAGTAAGAAACGCTAAACTGGACATCAGGAAATACCACATCTCATCTCTAATCTCACTCTGATTTTGTCACTTAATCTGTTTAAGCATCTGTCTCCTCATCTATACAAAGGGGAAGTCACCCCATCCAGTATAATTTTCTGATGCCATTTTAGTGGAAGATGGTAACTTCTAAGAGAAAAGAATCATGGAGGGCCTTGTGCACCAATGGTTTAAGCATAATCCAAGAGAATTACCGCCTATGTGTTGGGTCGATGGGTGACTATGCCTGTCCCTTGATTTCATACCCTCTTTTCTCTTCATGGACATGGTAATGCCCACAGGACAGTAGAGAAAAATTGAAACAGAGCAGTGTGTACAAAGAATGCTGTTCTATCGTCTGCTGGGATGCTTCTTCCATATGACCCAAGGTAACTAAGACAATGTCTCTGTCCTTAAACCACATCATATAATCTGACATATTCCGTGCACTTTTTAAAGTAGTAGCAGTTGGGCAATTTGCTGAGTTTTCCTTTATGTATACATCTGTGAGGACACCACAGCAACCAAAATGTAGAAAATTTCCATCCGTAAGAAACATTTTTGTGTCCTTGTGCAGTTCGACCCTTTCATCCACACCTAGGCTGCAGGCAGCCACTTGATTTGCTTTTTGTCACAATATATCAATTTACATTTTGTAAAATGTATGAATGGAATCATATAATATGTACTGTTTTACGTTTGACTTCTTGCACTTAGCATAGCGCCTTTGAGATTCATGCATATCATTGTGTCCGATTTTTTATTGCTGAGTAATAGTTCATTGCACAGATAGGCAACATTCTGTTCATCTGTTCACCTGTGGGTGAGCATTTGCATAGTTTCCATTTGGGAACTGTTACAGCCAAAGCTGTATAAACATTTGTGTTCAAGTCTTTTTGTGGGCATAGGTGTTTCTCTCTGGTCAATAGTTAGAAGTGACAATGATCAGTCATATGGTAGATGTATTTTGATGTGTGTAAGGAAAAACCAAGCAGTTTTCCAAAGTGGTTGTAAAATTTTGTGCTTCCTCCAGCAATGTAAGAGAGTTCTAGTTGCTGGACATCTTTGCTGACAGTTGATGCTGACAATCTTGTTTTTCTTTTAGCCATTCTGGTGGGTTTGTGGTGGTAACCAACTGTGTGTTTATTCATCATGCCCTGAGAATGAATGACGTTGAGCTTCTGTTGATGGGCTCATTGGTTTATTGTGAAGTGTCTGCTCAAATCTTTTGTCCAATTTTTGTTGTGCTCTGTGTGTCATCTTAATATTGAGTTGTAGGAGTTGTTTTTATTCTGGATAGAAGTCTCTTTTCAGATACCTGTACGGAAAATATTTTCACCCAGTACGTGATTTTTCTTTGTTTTTTTTTTTTTATGGTGTCCTTCAAGGGAAACGTTTTTTATTTGGATTAATAAATCCAAGTAACCAATACACCCCATAATGAACATAAAAAAACTGTGTCCTTTCATGGTTCATATTTTTTCATAGACAAAGTAGAAATCATTCTCTACTTGAAGACAACTCAGATTTTTCTCCTAAGTGATTCTCTATTAGTTTTGTAATTTCAGTTTTCACATACAGATCTATACTGCAGTTTGAGATTTTAGGTTTGGTATAAGATAAAAATTAAGGTTCAAATTTTTTTGTCATATGAACAGCCAATTGCTCCAGCAACATTCCTAAAAAGACTACTCTTTCCACCATTTAATTACCTCAGTCGATTTTTCAAAAATCAATTGACAGTGCATATGTTGGTCTTTTCTGGAGCTCTATTCTGTACCATTTATACACTTATTCTTTCACTAATTCTATACCATATTGATTAGTTTTATAATAAGTCTTGAAACAGGTAGTATAAGTTCTCCAACTTTGTTTTTCTTTTAAAAAATTGCTTTGGCTATTCTAAGTTCTAATTTTTATATAAACATTAGAATTAGCTTGTAAATTTTTACCCTAATAAAAATATCTCCTGAAATTCTTATTAGAATTACATTGAATATAAAATTCAGCTTATAGAACTGACATTTTAACTATATTGAGTCTTCCAACCATAAAGTTACTTAGTTCTCCAATTTTGTTAAGAATTGGATTGTAGTTTTCAATATACAAGTATTTCACCATTTTTGTTAAATTTATTCCTAAGTACACTTGTATAATGTTTTGGGATCTTATTTAAGTAGAATTTTTATTCCTTTTTCCAAGTGTTTGTGGCTGTTATACATAAGTACTATTGACTTTTATATACTGACCTCTTATATGGCTATTTTGACAAATTTCCTTATTGGTTATAGTAGGTATTTTTATATATTAGGATTTTCTAAATATTATTGTGAACTTGATCAAAACACTTTACCCTTTCTAATCTATATGTCTTTTATCCTTTTTCTTAATTGTTTGAAATATCCAGGAACTTCTAGTGAAATATTAAATAGAAATTATGAAAGTGAATATTTTTGACATATTCCCAGTCTTAGGGGAAAAACATTTAGTCTCTTATCATGGAGTATGAAGGTTTTTTTATGCATATCCTTTATCATACAGAGTAAGTCCCTTTCTATTCCCAGTTTGCTGAGAATTTTTTATAATAAAAGGGTATTGTCCTTTTATGTATTACAGTTGATTTGTTAATATTAAGGATTTTTGTGTCTATATTCATAAGGGACACTGGTTGGTGCCTTTTATTCTTGCAGTGTCTTTCGAGTAATACTAATGTCATAAAATAGGTTGGAAGTATTCCTTCCTCCTCTATGTTATGAAAGATTCTGTGTCGAATTAGTATTTTTTTCCTTCCTCAAATGTTGGATGGAATTTACCAGCAAGATATTTGGGCCTAGAAGTTATTTTTGTGGAAAGATTTTTAAATACAAATTCAATTTCATTACAGGATACAGGGTTACTTAAATTTTCTATTTCCTCTTATGCTAGCTTTGGTTGTTTATGTTCAAAGAATTTGTATATTTCATCTGAGTGATCACAAGTACATGTTGAGTATCTCCCTAATCTAAATACCCAAAATCTAAAATGTTTTGAGCACCAACAGTGACACTCAAAGGAAATGCTCATTGGAGCATTTTGGATTTCAGATTTTCAGATTGGGGATGCTGAACCAGTATGAAAATATTCCAAAATTAGAGAAAATCCAAAATCCAGAACCCTTCTGGTCTCAAGTATTTTGGATAAAGGATACTCAATCTTTATTGCAATAAAATTCTTATTCTCTTTTCCCTTAAATGTTGTAGGGTCTGTAGTAGTATCTCCTTTATTAGGATTGGTAGTTTATGTCTTCTCTTTTTAAATCAGTCTATTAGTTTTACATTTCTGCCATAACAAATTGCCACAAACTTTGTGGTTTAAACAATACAAGCTTATTATTTTATAATTCCATAAATCAGAAGTCTGACACATGTCACCAGACTAAAATCAAAGTGTTGGCAGGGCTGCATTCCTTTCAGAAGACTGTAGGGATGCATCTATTTTCATACAGTTGTAGGACTGAGATCTTGTTACCAGCTGAGGACCATGCCCAGCTTCTAGAAATCACACACATTCATTGACTTCTGCACTGTCTCCCGATCTTCAAAGCCAGCCGTGGTGAGTCAAAGTCCTTCTCATACTTCAAATTTCCCTTCCTTTTCCTTCTATCTCATATTTTTAATCCAACTCTGTAAGGTTCTCCACTTCTAAGAACCCATGTGATTATACTGGACCCGCCCAGATAGTCCAGGATAATCTCCCTGTCTCAAGGCCCATGTCATTAATCATACCTGCAGAGTTTCTTTGGCCATCTAATGTTGCATATCTAAAGGCTTCAGGGATTAAAGCATGGACATCTTTGGGGATCCATTTTTCTGCCTGCTGTAGTAGAAGGTTATATAATTCATTTTAGCCCTTTCTTGTCTAATATGTACCTTAAAACATATAAATTCCCCCCAACCATTACCTCAGTTTTATCCAACAAATTTCAATTTATTCTATCCAAAATAATTCCTAATTTCTTTTGTAATTGTTTATTCTTATTGATTTTTGAGATGTGTGTTATTTAACTTATAGATATTTGGGGCTTTTCTAGAGGTTTTGCTATTGCTGATTTTTAAGTTAATTTCATTGTGATCAGAAAACATACTCAATACGGTCTTTTGATTTATGTCCCAGCATATGGCTTGGTGAAAAAAAATGTGTGTTCTACAGTTATTTGGTGTAGTGTTCTATAACTTCCATTTAGGTTGGTAGTGTCCCTATGATCTTCTGTTTTCCTACTGGTTTTTTTTTTTTTTCTTTCGTCTCTCTTCTGTCAGTTACTGAGAGTGGTATAAATTCTGCATCCATGATTATATATTTGTTTATTTTTCCCCCTAGGTCCTCTCAAATTTTGTTCCATGTATTTTGAAGCTATGTTTATGAGGTGTATATACATTTATAATTGTTACCTATTACTGTTTTATTGACCTTTTTTCACAATAAAGTCCCTCTTTTCTTGAGTACATTCTGTTTTGGTTGTGTTTTTCTTCTTTTGTATTGATCAAATGTTTTGGAAAATTTCATTTTGATTTCTTTGTTGGATTTCTATTTACATCTTCTTGCATTATTTTTTTATGATTCTTTTAAATTACACTATGCATTTTAAACTTAATCCAATCTATTCAGAGTTAATATCACTAACTTTCCAAAAGTATATTTCCATTTACCTTTTGGTTTTTGAGCTATTGTTGTCATATGTATCATAGCCATATACAGCTTGATTTTACCGTAAACAATCCTTTCTTTTTTGAAGTATTTAAGAGGAAGAAATATGTTTATATAGCCTGAACACTTTCTTTGAATTACTTGGAGTGCAGTTCTCCTGGTAATAAATTTTCTCATTTTCTGTTTATCTGAAAATGTTTTAATTTAATCTTCTGTGGTAGCTTCACTAAACAGAATTCATTACTGATCACTTCTTTTGTTTTTCCACACTTTTATTTTCTCATTCCAATATCATCTGGCCACCATAATTTCTTAGGATGTCATTAGTCAGTCATAGCATTCTTCCCCTATAAGGAGCATGTATGGTTTTTCTAAATGAGTTCAAGATTTTGTTTGACATCCTTGGGTTTCAGCAGTTTAACTACAATGTGTTTAGGAATTGTTTACTTTATTTTAATCCTGCTTGCAGTTCATTAATTTTCCTGAGTCTGAGTTTTATGTTTTCCACCAAATTTGGGGAAAATTCTGCCACTATTTATTTTTATAAAAGTTTTTTATGCTTGTTTCTCTTTTTGCTTTGTCAACTCCAATTATGTATTTGATAGCCTGACCGATATTGTCCCACAGGCCTCTCAAGCTCTACTAATTTTCTTTCAACCTATTTCCTCTCTGCTGTTTAAATTGGGTAATTTGTATTCATTGATCTTCAAGTTTGATACTTTCGTCTGCCATCTCCAATCTGTTGTTGAGTCCATCCAGTAAATTTTTCAAGTTCTCAAATTTTCATTTTTTTCTATAGATTTCTCCTGAGATTCTGTTAACTTTTCACTCACTACATTATACTTTTTAAAATTCTTTAAAGATATTTATAATTGTAGTTGTAAAGTTTTGTCTGCTAAATCCAACATCTGGGACCATTGGGCATCAGTTTGTATTTGTCTTTGCTCCTGTTTATGGGTTACACTTCCCTATTTTTCTGCATGTCTAGTTAATTCTTGGTTGTAAATTGGACATTTAGGTTAATACATAGTCATGACAATGGATTCTGTAAAGGTCTAAGAATTATTGCTCTTTTATTCTGGTAATCAGTTAACTGGCATGGACATGACTGCAATATTTGTGTTCTCTGTGGCGTGCAGCTACTGATATTTCTGCTTTGTTCTTCCAGCCCGTGAATGCTGCTTTTATTAACCTGGCCTCCTGGGGGTCCTCCCCATTCCTGTGTGCTTTGCCAACTGGGAATTTGGATAAAGATTTTACTCATATTTTGAGGCTCATCCTTTCTATGAGTTCTTTGCTTCTAGGAATTTTCTTCTAAATCTAGATGCAATGGATATATTCTCAGGATCTCACTTCTGATACTGCAAACCCCCCAAGATTTCAGCTTTTTGCTGCCTATATTTTGGGTACTGTTTTGGATTGAATTATTCCTCCCTGCCCTTAAAAATAATGTTGAAATTCTAATCTACACTATCTCACAATGTGAACTTATTTGGAAAATAGGATCATTGCTGACATGAGTAAGATGGGCCCCTAATCTGATCTCACTGGTGTTCTAAAGATGATAGTCATGCAAAGACAGGCACACACGGGGAGATGCCTGTGACAGTGAAGGCAGAGGCCATACTTACGTGCAGCTGCTAGCCAAGGAAGGCCAAAGATCGTTGGCAAACTACCAGGATCTAGGAAAAGGGAACAAGGGCTCCCTTACAGTTTTCAAAAGGAGCATGCTCTGCCAACACTTCTGTTTTGAACGTCAAGCCTCCAGAACTGTGATACAATGAATTTCTGATGTTTTAAGACACCCAGTTTATGGTACCACCAGCCCTGGGAAACTAATACAAACACTGTTGGGGGTGTGTGTGTGTGTGTGTGTGTGTGTGTGTGTGTGTGTGTGTATATATATACTTAGAAAGTTTTTTTTAAAGACAGTCTTGACTTAAGAAAGTCTGAGATTTGCAAATGAATAATGAAATTCTGGTGAGGATGATACAAGCCTACTGTGTTGTGGGAATGTTTGGTTCTTGCTCTTCTTGGCAAATCATGTGTTTAATGATTATGCCTATGGTTAACTATCATATTTATTGTGCAGATCAAGGAGAATAATCATTAAGTCACTGAAGGGAAAACTGAGGCTGCGTTATGCTAAATCATTTGTTCAGAGTCCCATACTGAGCTCTTAGAAGAGCTGGGAATACAGAGAAGCATGTCATTTTCTACTCCCAGTTTGTCCTCTGAAGAACATCTGAGCCATTGATATTTGAACTCGGGCAAAGCAGGAATTGCATCTTAGAAACAAATTCCTCGTGTGGTATTCTTATTTTGAAAACAGCACTATTTTCTATAAGGTGGTCAAGGAAGACCTCTGTGAGAAAGGTAACAAACTCTCGAGTGATGTGAGGGAGGAAATAATAGCATCCAAGGGCAAAAGGAAACAGCATATAAAAGAGCACTGTAGGGAGAGCAACCTAGACAGAGGAAGTTAGTACGGCTGCAGCAGAGCAGCAATGAGATGAATAGTAGGAAAAACAGTGGCCACACCTTGAGGGCAGACATTGACAAACTTCTGTTCTGTAAAGAGCCAGGGAGTGAACGTTTTAGGCTTTGCAGATCATAATGCCCATGGGGCCACAACTCAGTTCTGTGTTATAGTGTGAATGAAAGTAGCTATACATAATAAATGAGTAAATCATGGCTGTGTTCCAATAAAACTTTATGGGTGTTGAAATTTGCATTATAGTTTTCATGCATCAAATATTGAAGAATGAAAAAAAAATGCTTGATTCACAGGCCATACAGAAAGGTCATTGGCCACCCCCTGCTGTGGGGCTTTGTGGGACTTTGTGGGACCTGGTGAGGACTTAGGATAAAATTCTTTGCATGAGAAGCAGTCATTCACGAGGGTTTTGAACTGAGGACCCCTGTGGCTGCTCTGTGGAAAGTAGACTTTCAGGGAGAAACAGATGGCAACAAAGGGAACAGTTAGATTAGTCCTAGTTAAGGGATAAGGAAGAATGCCTGGACTAAGATGTTAGCCTGGAAAAACAATGAGAAGAAGGAAGCCTTGGGATATACTTCAGGAGTAGATCTGAAGGATTTCACTGGTGGATTAGGAGTGGTGTTCCCAGCAGAGAGGCCAATAGGATCATGTTTTATTTAGGAAAGAGGGTAGACTGAGAATATTTCAAGGTCAGAATGTCCAAAGTATTCCAAGAAGCATTTAAGGAGTTTTCTTACAAGAAAGGGTCCTTTAAAGCCATATTTTGGACAAGTTTCTAAATTTATATTTTTAGAGCACTTTTTTTTTGTGAATACATGCAATGACTTCCCTGTGCATTTCTCAGTACGTTTCTGACTTTGGTAGGCAGTTACTAGATGCCCACTCTAAAAATGAAGCAGTTGGACACAAAAAGATTACAGAACTTGCTCAGGAGCATGCAATGGATTCGTGATGGTCTATTCCTACCTCCCATGTTCTCTGACACTTTGAGCCATTCATTCTACCACACTGGTCAGCTTCTGCATCACTCACGTGGGGGTAGACAGGTAAAACTGGTGATGCTATTGAGTTATCAATATCACAAGTCGATTATCGGCAACATAGTTTGAGCTCTTGTGCTTGGTCACTCAGAGAAGAAAACAATAGAAAAGCAATTTCCTCTTTCTGCTTCCAGATAAACTTTTCAGGGTAGCATTATTATCTAGGAAGAACGGGAATTCAGTTACATAATTTGAGGGCCTCTTTCTGGCTAACAAATATGATCAATCCGTTGGTAGGAGGAGGACAGAGAACACATTGTGCTGTAATGAAAACATATTTCCCCCTAACTATACTATACATAGTCCTCATAGGTATTGTAATTGAGGCCAACAAGAAGCTCTCCTGGTTACTTGTTAACACTTTGTTCAGACTCTCTCTGTATTTTTTTATGCACAAAGCGTTTGACTTTTAAATAATAAACTCTTAAGCTCCCAACTGTGAGCAATTAAGATCATGGGAGTACATTTTTCTTTGAGTGGGCAGACATTTTCTTCCTTTTATTCTTTTGTATATTCTACTTTTAAGCTGTTGGGCTCTTTCTTTCGTAATGGTTGTTGACAATTCCTTTTTATTTTGTATACCATCCCTTCTGAGTCACTTTGGCACCTGGTTCTGCTAAAGTTAACTATATATGGCTGCTTTCCTCCACTGCCACGGCTGAGTTTTTGTTCTCTTGAAACCCCATTCCAGAGAGTTGGTTAGCACCGATTAGCAAGGAGAAATTAACAAACAAGCTGGGAAATTGTCTCCAACTCAAGAATACCCTGGGCAAAAATCACATGATTTTAATTTGTTTCAATATAATGCCATTTATGCTTACAGGGAGGATTACTTATCTTTCTGGAGCTCTGATTTAAAATTGACGGTACAGTCTTCCCTCAGCTTCACCCCAAACAGGTCCAGTCACGTAGCATGAATGATTCCACTTTCTGTTTATTGTCAAGATGTTTAAGAAGTAAGTTTGCAGAGGCAAAGAGCTAACTGAATGTAAAGGCTGCCTTTTACTACCAAGCTGAGAATGTTAACACTGTTCTCATGTCTATCAACATCTGCTGGGGAAAGGGGATTAGCTCCAAAAACCAGAAAGGGCAGTGTCAAAGTCATCCCATCTGGCTAGGACTCTAACATCCGTATTTGAATGGGTATCTTGTTCTCAAGTATCTTTAACCCAAAGATTTTTATGGTGAGTGAAAAATCTGCACTAAATGTATTTGCTGGCATGCAAGTTTTGAAAATGAAAAGTATCAAATGCTCTAACAGATATCCAACTTCCTGGTGGGAAAATAAAAGCAATTTATTCCTCATCTGACATTAGCAGATTATAAAATACTTACTAAAATTAGAATCATTGCATTTTCTTCAGTCACACTGTTTCGTTTTTTCAGAGCTATGATTTTCTGTATTTCCTATGCTCATTCTTCACAGTGTTAGCAAACCATCAATGTTCCCATTTGGCCTTAAATGGTCAGATTCAAGGATCTTACGTGTTCTTTTGGTTGGCTCATTTGATGACTATTGTTTTTCTCTTTTTTTTCTTTAAGTGTTTCTTTAGTAAATCAGATATTGTGAGGAAAAAGTAAATGTGATTGAAATTATTCTCACCTAAAAAAATAAATAAATAAATAAAACCTCCAGATAGTTGGGTTACTTAAATACATTTTTATTTTCATAACAGTCAACTTAAATATCTGTTTAAATGCAGGAGAAGGGAGACAGATCATTTAAAACAGTTAACATAGACATCATTTGGGTTGTACTTTAAAATGAAGAAATACACCATGAGTCAAACCATGAGGCTGAAATCAACTACCCCTCCACATTCCTAGCTTGGCCCCCAACTGAAAGTTTAAGCTACATTTCTTTCCTCAACACATCCCGTAAAATGAAGGATAGGTTTACCATGTTTTAAAATGAGGTGGTTGGAAATAATGGAGGACTGAAAATGCAACCTCACTGCTGGCGCTGCCTACGATCCGGTGTTTTGCATGACAGCCAAAATACAGTGGGTAGACCCAGACATGTTTCCTCTCTCTCTGCTTTGCCCAAGTCATAGCCACCGCTAAGTAGGCAGAGAAAATAGAAACACCTGGTGGGCATTCAGACATCCAAGATTTTGAAGCTGATCCTCTCAATTATAAACCTTATCAGTCACGTTTGCATTCTCACCATGTCTAATCTTTTTGACTCGGCAGTTTTCTGGGCTGAGCCCTCTTATTACATAATTTCCCCAAAAGATAAATTAGGATTAATAGGCCCACACTTTTAAGATGGAAGCGGGGGGGGGGGTGGGGAGAGGAAAAGAGAGAGTAAATATGACAGAAACTGTGTGAGGCGTGCAACGCCCAAAATAGTTTCTACCTGGCCCTTTATAGAAAGAGTTTGCTAACCCCTGAGATATAGGATTCATGATATTTTTAAGCTCTGTAGCATAACAGCCTTTACATTCCTGATATTATTTTACTAAGAATAACTGTTTCCCAAGGAAAACAGATCCTCGCATAATGTGACAATTTATTATTTCTGTGCTCAGAGTGTCTGTAATACAATTTAATGCTGTGGACATAAGATTCTTTCTGAGGCTGTTTTGATTTTCCCTTCTCACTGTTGAATCATTGTTGAACGTCAATTAAAAATGTTATCCAGTGCCAAATTATAAACCAGCAGGTTTTTTTTTTTTTTTTTTACATACCCTTTAAGGAAAAAGATGGCCATCAGCTTTTCTCTCTTTTGTCTGGTAGATTATTTTGTGTAGCACATAAATTGCTTTTTGTCAGCAGGTAAAGCCAGGACTTGGATAGGAAAAACCATAGACCCCAATGTTTAGTTCTCAAATAAATTTTCAGTTTGCACCCACCAAAAGCTGGAATCTGGCCGTGATAAGCTGTTTTTATTTATTGAAGCTTACAGCCCTGGTATACATTTTGATCATGAAGTACATTACACGTGTTGTACTTTTGATTTGTGCCTACTGAGAGTCAAACATTTACCAGAAAATTCCTGTTGGGGAAGGAAGGACCTAATGTACACATTTCTCTTTGTAGCATCTAATGCAGGTGTGAGGCATCATCACTATGTCTAATTTTAGATTGAATAAAAAATCAGTTACAGAAGATAAAGCCCTCTGTAAATATGCCCAAATCTAAAAATACAGTTACATACTCATTAGAGGAAAATCACATTTGTTTTATTTGGATTCACCATGAATATAGCACATGAGAGAATTCTAAATAAATTGTTATGTTGGAATGACAGATGCCCATTCAGGGCTCATACCTATAAGAAGTTTGTAACTCCTGGACACACTGGAACAGGCTTCTCTTTGGCCCCTGACATTTCTGGAAACAGACCTGCCTCATTTCTGGCTGTGACAATTTCAGCTTTAAAAGCATTCACAGAAAAGTATAAATCACTGGTAGCAACTGAGTATCTTACCTGGTTTGGGAGCAATAATGGGGTAAATCCACAAAAACAGGTAGAAGCGTTTGGTTTGTTATGGCTTGGTAAAATGAGAAGGATTTCTTAGTCTTTCATTCATTCCTGCTCCCTCCCTCCCTTCTCTCCTGATGTCATTGACGAGTCACGTGTCTGCCTTGATTGTTCCATTGCTTCCTGTCCACTCAAGGTGGGACTGCCTCTCAAAATCTGAGACAGATGGAGAATAAAGAGGTACCTTCTTTCTCCATTTCCTTGGCTGTTGTTAGAGATAATTCATCTACACTAACTTACAAATTGCATACAAGTTAGGATGGCAATGAGGTAAGTATCGCTACTATTTCATCAACTTTTCTATATTTCTCACCACTGAAAACAGGCCAAGAGCCCTGCTTGTTCCAAGGTATGGTTTGGCAGCAGCGGTTAAGGATATGAGCTGTGGAACCACAGAGACCTAGGTTTAGATTTTAGGTCTACCAGGTAACCTTGAGCAAGTTAGTTAATATTTCCAAATTCAAATTTACTCACTTAGAAAATGGGAACATTAACATCCTCGTGATTCATTATGTGGAATAAATTGTATAAATGTGCAATTCTGAAACTTAATGTTTCCTTAATAAATGGAAATTATTATTACTGTTAGTCACAATTTTACCCTATTCACTTTTTTGTGTGTAAAGAAAAACTTAACTGCATTAAATAACTTGGAAGCACAAGCAAGCTTGGCCGATAGTTGGGCTCCCAGGACTTCATCTGTGATTTGTGGTGCCTGCCATCTTATTTATGAATCTGGGCCTCACCTGGTCTATGGAAATACAGTTCCTGGTTCCTTCCACACCACATAGCTCAGTGGTGTTTAATTTATTTAAAAGCAGAATCTTTTCACTACGACATTAATCTATGTAACCTCAATATATAAAACAGTCAAAGAAGAGTTACTCTATGAAAATGTGGAAGCCCAAAGCCTCACCCAACGACAGGCCTCTCAGTAATGTTGAAGGACCCAAGACCTCCCTGAATCTCTTTATAAAACCTCTGGTGTAGTGGGTCCCCCTCAGCACAGTGTCCAAGTTGATTAGAGAACCAGCTCTTCCCTGTCTAATGGAATTGTTTTCCCTGAATGCAGCTGGCCTAACAGATTGCTCTTTCAATTTGAAGATAAATCGGAACAATACACCAAATAATTCAGCAGAAGCTCAGGATTCCTGAGACTCAGATGCAGTCCTTGCTAGAGTCACTGGCAATGTGGGTGAGGTATTCGTATCTTCATTAGTTTCCCAAGTGGGCAACACGCAACCTAATTTGAGAATCACTACTGTGATGGACAAGATGGTCCCAAATTAGGGGAACAAACTCACTCTGTACAGAACTTAAGCATTTGAAGATGAGAACAACTGTTTTGGAAAATGAGAATTAGATTTTCCAATTAGTTTTATAACATACTAAAAACTATATTGTAAAGAAAACTCCAAAGTGGGAATCCCAATAAATCATTCTTTGGAGAACTGTTTCCTAAACATCCATCAGCTTATTTTCCCCAGTCTCCAAACACTGTTACTCTTTTTTTTAATCATTGTTTATACCTTAGTATCATTCAGATGATAGAATCTTGCCAAGTGTTTGTACTTTGAAGCAAAAATTCAAGTGGGATGTTCTTCCCTGGCCCTTTCTTACCATTCAGTCTCGATAAAATACCTCCTTAGTGACCATTAAATCTAGAGTAGTTCACAAGTCATTTGCTGTGACACTAAAGCGTTTGCTATAGATCATTTATTTCTATATATTTTCATGTTTGTTTATACGCTCATTTATTTGCATGTTAGTTGTCTCTGCTTCAGAATTTGTTCTGTAGCAAAGAGACTTTCTCTGTTTTCAATCACATACCTTGTGCATTTTGACCCGTAATATCTACTGAATGAATAGATGAGCGAATTCAGTGAGTCTTCACTTTCATCCACCATAAAAAGACTTCTTTTGGGATAAGAAAAGCATGACAAAGAAAAAATTGTCTCAACTGTAATTTAATGCCAAATGCTGAAGTAATCAACTTACCCATTCTCCATTTCCCCCGGTTATAAGCTGGATCATTTTAGACTTGAAGATAGCATCCCGGTCACAGATACTCTGAAAGGACTAAAAGTTTTGCCGGTACCCTGCCCATTGGGGTGACACATGACACTATTGGGAAACTTATAATTGGGTTGGAAAGATTTGGGTAGGAGAAGAGAAATAGAAACAATATCTGTTTTTAGATCTCAAGATTTTGTGTGATATTTTTCCCCCTTTTAATTGTGAATTGTCGACTCAATTCTGTAGTATGAAGGAAATCATGCAAATTTTATGCGTCATTTTCCTCCTAATAACTCAAAATAATTATTCACTGGCAGAAACAGACTTAGCAGGACATGAAATAATACAGAATCGGGTCTCATTGCATATGTAGAAGGTCCAATTTAGGCAAAAGTTACATCTAGCAATGCCTGATACTGAATCCTCGATGGCTACATTTTGAATGTTCTTAACCTTATTAAGAATCATTGTCCTATCTTTTTAAGCAGATGTGAGGTAGCATGATAGGAATTGCTATAAGTAGGTGAACAATACTGATTTACACACAAGCTTGGTATCTTTGAGAAAGAATAGTTTGCATAGTAAATGTCTTTGAGAAGATGCCATTTTGGAAGTTGTTGGTTATATATTCATACTTGTCGTTGCATGGGGAAAGACCGTTAGAAGGAAACTGGTTCCAAAATATCCCAATGCATGTGTTACTTCTTTTGGAACATTAGAAATTATTCTCAATGCACAAGTATATGGAATATATTATGCTTAATGTTCAACAATAGATTTATGAAATTCACCCAATTTAAAATATGAGAAAAGTTGGCTAAGGAAGGCATTTACCAAACAATGGTTTCATGACATCAATGTTCTGCTAAATGTTAGTAGATGTTGGTTGCAAATAGTCAAATCAATATAAGAAACTCTGGGTTAAACAGCGTTTAAAAGGTTCTTTTACTGTAGGACTTCTATGTGACCTTCAATATGCTAATAGGCATTGTGAATATTGAGGCCACATATAAAGTTGGCACCACTTAGCAAACTTTATACCAAAGATAATTTTCTTTTTCAAACAGTATTTTCATCATGCTTTTTATTTTCTGTATTTTATGATACTTGAACATTTTGGAGCATCTTGCTAATCCTGGAAAGGTGGCCCTTCCCGAAACTGATTTCTAAAGATTGTAAAGGACTTGCCCGTGAACAGAACTTCCCTACACAAACCAACCAATCCAAAGTCCATTAACCCAACCACCACCTTTAACTAACTCACTCAGCAAGGTAATATTTCCTTGCTCTAAATAGCCCCAGTGCCAGGTACTGGACACCTAGGGACACCTCTCCCCGACCCCTCACCCCTTCCTATCCAAGAAAAACACAAGAGAAGTTCAGGGCCCTGTTTTTCCCTCCCTCCCTCTGCCTCCTCCCCAGGCCTGGTGCTGCCCCGTGTGGTTCTGCCCTGTGAGTAATAAAAACTCTTTCTGGCTTTGGCCTCTACGTGTTGGCTTTCAGCCACTTGAATTTTATAAGTTAAAATCCCACTGGTAGAATCTAGACAAACAGTTTGGTAAATAGGTCATTCACTACTAATAGAATTAAAAAAAAAAAAAAAAACATGGGAGTCAAACTTGGGTTCAAATCAAACTCAGTTACTTACTACCTAAAATGTCTTAAGATCACCTCTCCGAGCATCTGTTTTCATTAATCAAATGGAGAGAATAGTAATTTCTCAGGCAGCACTTTGAAGATTTAATAAGTTAGGATAAGGACAACACAGTTCCCGGTAAGATGTGGGAATTCAGTACATATGTGACATATATCTTCCATATATAAATAGAGGAATGCATATACCTGGGAAGGGGTGAAGTTTTGCATTAGCCATGTACGATCGATCCTCGAGATCTGAAAAAGTCATATTTCTTCCCCCATAAATAAAATAAACCAGTTTAAGACAATTTTAAGACTGTTATCTGTGTCTCGAGTTTTGGTTAACCTTAGTTTGGCAGTGAAATAAACACAGAAAATAAAGTCAGGTCTCCCTACAATCGATCTCATTTTTGTAAACTTCATTCATCAGGCAGATGCCCAGACTTGTGTTTGTCCAATGAAAAACTAAAAGGAGGACTCTGAAAATGAAGCAAATTCATCAATTCAAAGTATTCTGCAAAGAAAACTTTCCTTCTTAACAAGTTGCAACATTTTACTCCTCTGGGAGATAGCCTTTTAACTAATGTACTTGTGATTTTCTGGTAAGTTAGGAATACAAACTTATCCTGAGTCTATCTGCAGCTGGGCATGTTTGTGGATTTTAATAACCAAAATTGCTAACTCAACTTTTAACAGGTGATGAACCTAGAAATTAAACATACCAAATACAATGCTATCATAACCCATAAAATGCCATTCTTAATTAGTACACTTAACAATTAGGCACTATATCTTCTTTCTTGGATATGGGCTTTGTTTTTTAAAATTCCGCATTCCAAATCAGCCCTGAGAAAGAAGGTATTTCCCAGTGAAAATATTCCTTTTGCTGAATTTCTCTTTGCACGTAGCTTCTTGATAATGTTCGTGAGCAGCCTGTACTCTATATCTCTTTATGTACTCTTCCGATGCTACCAGGAATTGCCCTCTAGGGATGCTCTGACATTTCACTGGAGCATTCCACGTAATATTTTTTACATGATCTGCCAAGGGGATTGGCCTTACATAGGAGTCAACTCTTTATTCAGTCATTGATAATAAATTTAATTACATTGCCTGCCATTTCTGAGCCTTATTGCTAGATAAAATTCATGTTGTTGCAATATAATCTTAACTAAAATGTTTAAAGCAATGGGTAATGCCAAGGACCTGCATTTATAAGATGTGAATGTCCAGAGGTAACATGTATTCATTTCATTGCTCAACAGATGTTCCTCTCTAATAAACACTTCTATACATTTCATTTCGGTACACTGTATTAAGCTTTTCCAGTTTGGTTTGCAGTGGGAAGTACCGGTACATGTGTAAACCTTTAAGCTCAGGATATTGTTTTTCTTCCAAATGAGTCTTTAGGTCACATGTGTGAGTGATCAGACAAATGCTTACAGGCTAGCATTTACAAAGCAATCTGAAGGATAATTCCTCCTAAGAAATGTGAGGGAAAAGTTGTCATTCCTCATGCGGTGAGAGGAAATCATCTCTGTTCCCCTTGTAGCACTAGCAGCTTGATGTTAACAATGTTCACAGCACACTCACCTCATGAGATGTGAAGAAGATGAATACGACCAGTTTTGCAGGATGTTTTGTGTTTATGTAGCACCTCTTCCCAGAATACTCCCAGGAGTGTTGGAGTGACTGGCGTTCACTGTCTCCGTCCTAACCATTTCTAAAATAGGCACAAAAGTGCAAAGCAGAGCCCTAGAACCACATCACAATCAGGATAAATAGGAAGCTTACTTATGTAAAAAATAGAAAGTCTGACGATTCCAATGTGGAGGAAAAAAACAGGAAAGCAAGTGAAATTACCCCCATAATCATCAATATTTATGATCAGAAACAAGGATAGAGTCTCCACCTGGCAGTCAGGTCAAGAAAGACACCATTTTAAATGAGTTAATTGCATCCAGTGGAGCATGGAGTAGAATCAGAATCACAGAAATGTAAAATAACAGCATCTTGAGATTGAAGAAACTTTATAGCTTCTCTGGAATTATCCTCTTCATTGTCCTGAGAAAGTCAAAGAATCTCCAAGAAGTCTGTGGTAGAGGTGGTAGCAGGGAAGTGAGTGTCCTAAGCCTGTTGCTATTAAATTTGGATTAGACAAAGCACTAAGAAAAGCAATGAACAGATAACATTAACACAGAAGTAAAGAACTCTAATCATTTTTTTCTCATTGATTAATTAAACATACATGGACACACAAGAACTCATGCAGATGCACACAGAAAAGTTTATATACTGGCCCCGTGATCTTTTTTTTTTTTTTTTTTTAGGATTAACTTTTTTTTATTATTATTATTCCAAGGTATTGTGAGGGTACAAACATTCTAGTTACACTTTCTGTCTTTGCCTCACCCAAATGCAGGTTAAAGGCGTGCCCTTCCCTCCCTTTAGTGCTCCCCGTGTCCTTTAGTTGTGGATTTGTCCCCCCATCCCCCTAATCCCTGGAGAGTACTTCTGCCATGTGATCACCCTAGTGTTGATCAGTTAGTACCAATTTGATGGTGAGTACAAGTGGATCCCGTTCTTCTGCTCTTGCAGTGCCTCACTTTGGATAATGGGCCTAAGTTTAGTCCAGGAAAGTATAAGAGGTGCTAGATCATTGTCATTTCTTATGATTGAGTAATATTCCATTGTAAACATATACCAAATTTTAGTAATTCACTCATGGATTGACGGGCACTTGGGTTGTTTCCACATTCTTGCAATAGTGAATTGTGCTGCCATAAACATTCGAGTGCAGATGTCTTTATAGCAGAATGTTTTGTGCTCTTTTGGGTAGATGCCTAATAGTGCTATTGCTGGATCTAATGGTATTTCTATTTTTGGCTCTCTGAGGTATCTCCAAATTCTTTTCCACAGAGGTTGCACTATTATATCTTGAATTTATTATTTTATTGGTTGTCTGCTTATTTGTTCCTGTGTTTCCGCCAAATAAAATATGAACTTCATGAAGTCAGAGAACTATCAAAGATCTATCTGACCTATACAATAGATGGGTCCTTTATTCGATACTCAAAGCCTAACCACACAGTGCCTGAAACCTAAAAAATGCTCAATAAATATTTGTTGAGTGTATGAATTATCTGCAGTCCTCACAACAAATTTAAAAGTTAGATAATATTCTCCTTTCTTTTCAGAGGCAACAATTGAGTTTCAGAGAAGTGATATTTCTAAAGTAGTATAACTGGGATATGACTTTAAATGTTGCATTTTTAAAATTCTGGTGTTCCTGGTTAGCTACATATACCATATTCACTATCAAAAGGTGATGAATATTCAATGATTTCTATTTTTTAATATATATAGCTGTTTTTTTCCATAGTAATTTGTCATACCAGCTTCTTTTAGGAAAGAAAAAAAGGGCACACTTACTTTCTTAAGATGCAAGACTACAGAAAATGGAGGGGAAACTCAAGGAATAAGTACATGGTAGCAGATAAAAAAAGAAAAATCGAAACAAGAAATATTGTAAGTAAAAATGAAATGCTGGCAGAACATATATGATAAATGATTATAGATGCCTTACCAGCAGAAAAATATGCCAGTTTCTGACATTTATAGCTGGTTTTTCTTGATTTGTAGAGTGGGCTCCAAAAAGAGGTTTTAGGCATATATTCTTACAGTATTACAGTTATGACAAGAATAATTTTTAAAAAGAGGATATAAAATATTAGAACACATTTCTAATGGAGGCCTTTCAGGAAAACAAAATTAGAAGACATATCTTCCATTCAAGCATATGATGACTATTGTTGTAGTTTTGCCTTGAACAATGGAACTCTAAGCTGAAGACAGGAGCTTTATCAAGGATGCATTCTCGGGTCTATAAAACATTTGCTATGTGATTTTAGAAACACTCCTTTTTGATACTTCAATTGTTACATCTGGAAAAGCAAGTAGTATTCTGTCATAGTAACAGAAAAATGGACTAAAATACCTCCTTTGGCTAAATATTTTGCAAATTGCCTGATCAGGGGAAAACAGAAGTTAACACCAGCATTCCCTTATTTCATATTGTAGGATAGTCACATAAAAAGGATTGCCTAGCTGACTGTTTAACAAATTATATTTTTTATTTCATAGTGTGACCCCATCATACACAGATAATATTTTTGCTTTCTTTATTAATTCATGAGGTTAAAAATAATTTGTATATTATTATAGATAGCTATCTGGACAAAAGTAAACACCAACTGATATTAAATAGATCAAAGATTCCACAGCCAAATGTGGACAGACAAGGTGAGAAGCTTATTCATGGCAGGGTGTGCCACAGCCTCCCAATGCTCAGCCAAGCCCAAATCTACAATGGTCCCCACTGAAATCAAACCACAATGGCAGCAGTGCTCTTACTGTAAAATTAAATCATGTCTGGTCATGTCTACATTAAAACAAAAATGACAATAGGAAAAGTGAGTAATAATGATATCAACAATAATAAGAGCAGCAAACTATAGAATATCTTCCTTTCTGAACTCACTTTTCTATAATGTGGAGGACTTCCTATTTTCTTGAAGAATGAGTTAAAATAATTACAACTTACAGGACTAGTACAGGATTTTTATTAATATATTGCTGAAAGAAATGTTTAGTAAAAAGAAGAAGGAAATTCTTCATGAAGAGTAGGGACTTTACAAGTGTTTAAAGTTGAATACCAAAAGTAGAGATGACAGCATTGGACTCAGACAGAATAAGATACTTCCTGATAAGACAGTGGTTCTCAACTGGGGACCATCTCACTCCCAAGAGATACTGGGCAGTATCTAGTGCATGGAAGGGAGTATCACTGACATCTAGTGAGTAGAGGTCAGGGATGCTGCTAAATATTTTATAATGCACTAGACAGTCTTGACAACAAACAATTATCTGAACCAAAATGTTATTAAATAATAGTGTTAAGATTGAGACTCTGTTCTTATGAGGTAAAGTCAGTTGAATTTCTCTTTCAAACACTTAATAGCTATGTGGTTTTGGAAAATTTTTCTGTCTTCCTATGCCTCAGTTTCCTCTTGTGTAAAATGCAAATAATAATATCTTCCTGATGGAGTTTTCAGCAGGATTAAATAAGGGAATTTGTGGGAACATTTTCCCCATGTTTTCTTACATGTAGTAAATACGTAAAGGAGCTTATATATGACTACTAAAATAATATATCTGGGTCTATAGATTAATCCCATCTTATGAAGAATAGAGAATTATTTAACTCACAGTTCTAGAGGCTGGGAAGTTCAAGAGCATGGTACAGGCACCTGATGAGTAATCTGTTCTGCATCATGTTGGTGTGAGGCATCACATGGTAAGACAGAACAAGTGTGGTAGCTCAGGTCTCTCTCTCTTAATAAAACCAGTACTCACATCATGGGTACCCCACCATGATGACCTCATATAATACTAATTACCTCCCAAAGGTCCCACCTCCATATATTATCATCATATGAATTTGGAGATTACATGATTAAGTGAATTCCAAGACGACCACAGGTGGTTTTTTGGGATACAATTTACATGATGATTTTCATGATGAATATCATAAGTGGAATAAGATCCAAGGAAAATGAAATTGAGGAAATCAGACCACATATCACCAAAGACATATTCCTGACAATTTTCCACAGTGGATTGTCTCTTTCCCAGTAGAAGTTCTCATATACTTTTTACTCAGAGTGCTACTACCATGTTGTAAGAAGTGAGTCTCCAACATTCACGGACTGGTGATTGCAATATGCAGAGTTGCACCGGTTATGACAAATCATGCTGAACTCTGCCTCAAAGCTGTGGCATTGGCATTCAGTTTTAATTCAAATATTCTCATGATTTCAATTCACCAATCCAACATTCACTGAGGCTCCACTATGTATTGAGCATTCTTCTAGGAGCTGAGAGATCATAGATTGATGTGATATGGTCCCTGACCTCAAAGAGAATTCAGGCATTCAGTCTAATGAGAGAAAATGAAGGGAAAGAGATGACCAAAATTGTTTGGTCAATGCAGTGGTGGAGAGAAGGGTGGAATGCGGAGGGGCCCAGAGGAAGAAGATCTCTGACAAGATGTGATAAGAAACTCTGGGGTGTTTGGAGGAGATGGAGCAGGGTCTAGAGGAATAAATGGGAGTTGGATAAAGAAAGGGAGGCAGAAGATCCTAAAGGGAGTAACAAGTAAAGGGCCTGAGTGTAACAAGAGTATGATGCAGTTAAAGAACTATAAGCAACACTGGAGAAAAGAGTGGTGGTTGGGGAGATGACTGCCTGAGAGGAAGCTAAAGCGTGAATGTGCTCTTCATAACTTCATCCTTGGTTCTTAGCATTCAGAAAAATGGTTCTCAACCTTGGCTGAATATTGAAATCATCTGGGTAAATTTAAAACATAACTGATGCCTATCCTATATCCTTCCCCAGAATGTTTTGCTTAATTGAATTGGTCTGGAGTAAAGCATGAATATCTCTGAAAATAAACTCACATGACATGTTTCAAAATGGGAGAGAACTAGTTATCTAAGCTATAAGAAGTGGAGAAACTGTCTCTCTCTCTCTCTCTCTCTCTCCCCCCCTTCACTTTCTCTCTCTTTCTCTTTCCCTTTCTCTCTCTCTCTCCCACTATCAGAAAGCACTTTGGGTCTAGGAACTCCATGGCTAAAAACCACTATAGGTTTCTAAATATTATTGAAATTTGTGAAAGAACAGAAGTGAAAATCTGTACCAAATATAGATGGAAAAGTTCAATAAAATTTTTCACTTAGTCAATTCAGTCAATAAATAACTAATGACACCTCCTGTAGTTCTAGTCATTCCTGTAAACTCTCAAGACATAATGGTAAACAAAAAAGCCAAAAGAGTCCTCTCTTGCAGCTTACATTGTAGTGAGAGATTCAGAAAATAAACAAACTGGCAAATATATGTCATATCAGATAGTTAAGAAAAAGGAGTCTTAAAGAAAATTAAATCAGGAGTAAAAGTAAAATGGTGACTGGGAATGTATTTCAGACTGGAATATCAGAAGCATCCTCAAAGGAGATGATATTTAGAAAAAAATCTTAAGTGAAGTCAAGGAAAAGTCTGAGAACATGTGGGAGAAGATCATTTCTGGAACAAGAAACCCAAGAGGAAAGGCCCTGAGGTTGAAGTTTGTTTGACATATTTAAGGAAGAGCAAGGAAGCCAGAGTGACTGGATACAGTGAACAAAGGAACATGTAGGAGGAGACGAGGTGGCCCAAATCATGAAGGACCTTATAGGTCATAATAAGATGCAGATTCTATTCCAAGTGTGATGGAAAGCTAAGAGAAGATTTTTGAGCAGGGAAGTTAAATTAACAGATAAAATTTTAAACAGATGACTTGGTTTGTTGGGTGGAAAATAGAATAGACTTCAGCAAGTAAGAGTAGAAAACAAAGACCAGACAGAAAACCTATTGCTTTTGTCCAGGCACAAGATGATTGGCTGTGGAATGGGCTGGGGAGGTAACACAGGAGATGGTAGGAAAAGGCCAGCCTTTGATTATAGCTAAAAGGTAGAGCAAAGAGATTCAGCTATTTGGTGATGAATCTGAAAATAATATATGAGGGGAACACTTTTCAGTGTGGGGAATGTGGATGAAGAGTTTAGTTTGGGATAAATTAATTAATCTTTGATAGCCATCCTAGTGAAGATGCCAAGTTGGAAGTTGGATGTTTGAGTATGTATTTAGAGAGAGATCAGGGCTGGAAGAGTACATTTTGGAGTTATCAACTTGATAGATGATGTTTCAAAGTTATGGACCTCAATGAGGAGGAGATCTGAAAACTGAAACCTAGAATCCTGCAATGCTTAGAAATTGAGAAAATGAGAAGGACTCAACAAAGAAGACAAGCCATGAGGCAGTTGGAAAACCAGGAGATACAGACTCCTGAGAGCCCTTTGCTAGTTGTTAGAAAGAGGGTGAAGAACATGCATGCTGAGAGTTGTCCATTGGATCTGAGGATATGAAAGTCATCCCCTACTTTGATAAGAGTGAATTGAATGGAGTCCAGATAACGAAAAATTAATCAGAATAAGCATAAAAGAAAGCAGGAGGAGGGCCAAACGTGGTGGCTCATGACTGCAATTCTAGCACTCTGGAAGGCTGATGTGAAAGGACTTAATCGGTCATTACTCACTTTGAAGATGGAAGGAATGCATGAACACAGGAAATCTCTAGAAGCTGGAAAAGACAAGGAAATAGATTCTTCCATGGAAACACAGCCCCACTGACACCTTTATTTTAGCCTGTGGGATCCATTTTTGTTTTTTGCTTCTGACATACAGAACCATCAGATAATAAATTTGTGTTGTATTAAGCCACCAGATTTGTGGTAATTTGTTAAAGTAGCAATAGGAAACTAATGTTGCACCTGGGAAGAGAGAGGCAAGTGCGTGATTATAATGATAGGATATGGATCTAAATGGGGAAGGAGGGACGTGGACCAGGAACGGATGGAAGAGAGAAAAAGAGTGATAGGCAGGATTACCATTCACTATCATGCATCAGAGTTCCCAGTGAGGTGCAGGCATTTTTAGAAAGGGAGCACTAGAGAGAGAGAGAGCTGAAAAGATAGGAGGTGTTGGTCAAAGAAGGAGAGCTTGAAGGTGAGATTCTTTTCTTTTGTGCAGAGATAATTATAAGTAATGGTCAGATCTGAGTCATGACCATGGGTTTGGGTAAGTTTAAGTGGCGAGTAGAATGAGATCAGGAAAAGAAGATGGGCTACCAGATAGATCCATGTACAAGAATATGAAGATCACGAACAAGGGTGACAGCAGTGCTAGTGGATAGATAATTTATGTGGGAGGTGCTAAAATATTACATAAATGAGGAGATGAGTGCCCAGGAGTTCTGTTGAGAAAATTCTGCCAAAGGACAAGGATGTTATATACATGCCATAGCACTTTATCGAGATTTATTTTTAAGCCACATTAATTAAAACAGTATAAGATTGATCAGTGGAACTGAATACACTGTCCAGAGATAGACGCACGCATATAAAGAAATTGTTGAGGTGACATTACAAATTAATGGGGAAAATGGGCTTTTCAAAAATAGAATGGGGAGAGTGAGCATTCCATATTTGAAAAATATAAATCCCAAACTCATGCTATAATAAATCATATATGCCAGAAGTTTTGAAAGTTGAAAGTCTAGATGATAGAGAAAAAAAAAACTTCAAAGGAATTTGAAAAATATTACTATGTACATACAACATGTATATGTGTGTGTGGGAACGTGTGTGGGGTGTGTATGTGTGAGGGTGTGTATGTGTGAGTGTGTGTATATGTATTCTTTATCGTTGGGAAAGATTCTTGAATAAGACACAATGTTTTGCCTTTTGAATAAGATGGCCCTGTTCATCAGAGAAATAATGACATGATTTTCTGATAGACGAAAACTCTGGGTGCATGACAAAGAAATAGCTATTTACATGAGGAGGATACAGCAAAGCATTTCCCCACCTTCTTTTGACCAGTGGACCTATCCTATTTCAAATAGTAAAGAATAAAACAGCCACAAATGGTGATTCTTAGTTTAATTGCTGACGTTTTGTAGCAAGTGAACTTCCCTTCAATTTCTTGCAAGAGTTTGAGAGTCCTGGTTTTCAGTGTCAGAGGCGTTTGAGTTTTTGCTTCATTATACACCACCAGAATGATTTTGAGAGAAGACAGAGAATATGTCACAGTCTCATATCATGATATTATTTTTGAGTAGAAGTACCTTGAAATGACTCTTGGGATGATGAGGGGATAACCCGGAGGAAGAAAGGGATTTTAGGTGAAACAAAGGCATTTGTGAATTGTCCACCTGGAAAGAAGGAGCAAGTGGTGGGGGAGGGGCTGGTCCTCGGACAAGGCCTGTTGCTTCTTTGGGCCTCAATTAATTAAATAACTATATTCCTCGCCTTACCTAACCCATGAAGTTGTTTTGGAGAGTCAAAATCACTCTGGAGAACACTTAGTACAACATGCTCACTGTTTGCAAAGCAAGCACCAGCCACTGTGGGAGAACCCAAAAGGACAAGATCTATCCTCTCAACTGTGATCCAGTAGGGAGGCCAGACCTAGAAAGAAAGCATTCCTGGGTAGTATTAGTTGAAATAAGAAATGGTAAAACAAAAACAAAAACAAACAAACAAACAAAAAACAGGATCATTAAGATAATGAACCTGGAAGCCTTTTATAAACGAAAACTCTTTCCAAATTCTGGAATAACTATAGTGATCATGATGATGTTACTTGTGGCAGCTGGCAAGGACATGAATAGAACCTGTTATATCTTTCTGTGCTCTATCACATCAAAAGTCAGTTTCTTGACAGGTTGCAAGATACAAGTCTGTTAACGTTGGGTGAGTCCTTACCCACTAAACACTTTATGAAGTACCTTAGTAAGACTTCGAAAAGAGAAGGATGCTGACGTGCCCACATCTAGGTCGACCGTACCAATTTTTCCTTTTGAAATATCACCCTTCAATAGACAAAGATCCCATTTGACTGAAAACATATTTTAAAATTTACAGAGCCAAAACAATAATTCTATAAAAAGTCTTAGCCATCCTATTCAAACCACTAAAGTTGAAATGAAAATATCACGTCTGTGCTTCAGACATGTCTCTTACTCAGCAGTCAGCTTCTCAGCCCCTTCCACTCGGGCCAAAGGGAAAATCTGTTCCCAATAGCCTGACAAGTCTTTTTGTCATTTTGCAAACTTGCAGAAAAGACACCAAATGCTTGCCTTTGTGAGAAAGGAGATTGTGGTGAAAACTTTCACACATTTTTTCCTCCTTGCATAAATTTTCAGTGTTGCACTCTTCCTGGGGAAGGGGAGAGAGATTTGAATTCAAATGCTCTGATTCTATATTGGCTTGGTAGTTTCAGCCAGATTACCTACCTTCATTTGCTTCAGTTTGGTATATGCACAATGGGTCTACACATCACTGTTTGAAGAACTACTGCTGAAATAGTTCCTCAACTACAAATCATGTCTTCTCAACATGATTGTTAACCTTTTTGAGGGAAAATTCTATAGCTTGTACTTATTTTGGTTCCTCTCACTCTGCTTGCTAGGATCTCTGTGTACCTATTGCTGGTGTTTAACAAAGTCAATTGGCCGATAAATAGAGACTTTCATTTATGAAGTGTTGTTCAAAGCAGCATGGAGTACCTTCTAATTAGAAACTCAGGCTGAGCCCTTTGAGATTAACCTGATAATTCCATATGGTGTATGAGAAAACTGAGGATTTGAGATGTCTAGAGTCTTGTCCACAACCAGTTGTCTAGTTTGAGGCAGAGAATCTAGTTCCTTTCCGGGTCCTCATGTTTTTCTTTACCTGTCTGAATCCTATACTTCATCAAGAACAAACATAGCTTCTTAACTCATAAACTAAGTGGTTCACAATTCCTTGATTTTTCTTTGAATTTGACTTATTTTGGCACATGTTTTCTGTACAAATCACATGGCAACTCATTACATTCCACCTTGACACCTTTTCGATTATTGTCTTGATGTTATGTAATCATGTTTAAATCTCCAATTCTTAGCTTTCCTCTGAAAATAGGAATCATATCTTTCATTTTGTTTATTGTATAGAATTTTGCAAAGTATTTGATACACAATAAATATTCAAAAGTATTGCTTGATAGTCTAGTCCTCTAACCCATGCTGAAGGACCTTTGAGATAGTGACAAGGAAGAAAACTGAGCCCTGGTGTCTTTCCACAACTGTTAGCCATGTCAGTGACACAGACGTGGACTGGAATCTCTGTTTTCACTCTCAACCCAATGCTTTTTTTGTTACTTCTTATTGCCTCTGCAGTGAATTAAGCCATGAAAGTTGGATACTCACTATTCTCTGGACTCATTCTCTATACCTTCTGTCTTGTTAAATAAGTGGGGAATTATTGATCAAAAGACTTGTCACCAGAGTCTAGCTCTGATGACACCAATCACTAAGCTAAGGAAAGCTGTCTATGTCCAGAGACAGCTCCTGGTGTCAAGACACTGCTACGCTTGGTTGGTCTGAATGCTGAGCAGCCACTAGCAGACTCAGATAGGGGCTCATCAAAGACTTATGAAGCTGACTTGCAAGGTCTTCATCGTCTTTTTCAGTGACTTTGGCCCCCAAGCACTCTGAAAACCAAGACAGGGGAGAAGGAATGAGAGAGTCAGAGCTGGGGAATTCACGGCCAGTGAGCCATATGGAAATGTTTGGGGATTAGGAACTGTGCTACATGTGCTCAGCTCATTCTAAGTGAGGCATTTATCCCACTGCGGTGAAGAGGAAACAGCCTGCAGTGACTCACATCGGAGGAAGTAAACGTGGCCTGAGTCAAACCAGCCTCATCTCCATTACTTTCCGGAAGTGGCCAGCTGTGACCACTCATAACAAATTAACCGCGGAGCACATATCAGGTACTATTTGTTCTAATAAAGCTGATTTCCATGGACTAGAGTAAATAAAATCTACCTGATGCCAATAGGGAACAAAGTACCCACCCCTATCCCCCATCATAATAGGTCTCCTAATATAATCTAGGTGCTTTCCATGTTTATTTTATGTAAGCTTTACTACAACCTTATGGAGTAGGTATCACCCCCATGTTATAAATAAGAAACCCTAGGGTCATCAAGATAAAAACTCTATACAGAAGGTTAAAAGCAAGGAGTGACAAGAGTGGGATTTGAATTCAGATCTATTTCTGTGGTTCAAGGTGCATGATCTTACCTTCCTATTCTGTTGAAGAAGTGCGTATCAGCCAGCGTCCAATCAGAAAAGCAGAATCATAGGTAGTGTGTTCGTGTGTGTATGTATGCATGTGTGTGTGTGTATATATATATTTATGTGTAAATAAATAAATATATATATATTTTATATATATTATATATATATATAAAATAAGAGATTTATTAAGGGATTTGACCTTGCCCAATTTGAGGGCTGGTAAGGAGTTTCTGTGAGGCTCTTATCTTTGCATTTAATGCTGGACCTTCAAGCCCAGAAGGCAGACATTGGCAAGGGGAGATGGATTGAAGCAGGGAAAACAAGTGCAAGCTGGAACTCAGGAGGATGGGCTGGAAATTGTGTTGGTTCTTGCCACTTCTGACCTTGATGTTGTAGGTATCCTGTGGAGAATTTTGGCACCTTTCATAACAGAGGTAAACATATACACCTGGCCTAGGAGACAGAGAAGAGGGAGAAGGAACTAGGGGAAGCGGAGGCAGCTGCCAGCCTCACTATTGCCCCAATGCTGTCAAGGTGAGCCAATGGCTAAGTGACATCATGTGTCATCTACAAAAGCATGTTGACATCCTTAAAATATTGTGCAAGCATCTCTATTGAGGCTCACACTTTCTATAAATATGCTAGAAAGGAATTCTGGGAAATGTAGTTCAGCTTAGCCAAGTTGACAGATTATAAAGCCATCATAATGTATTTGTGGTAATAGGGCTCTGGTCTGGTCCTAAATATCTTAACCAGACCACATTGGAATCCAGTAAATTTGATATCCTGGTAGCCTTTCTGAATCCTGAAATAGGTCCTGAATCCTTTTACTTTGTGTTACAACCTGTTTCTTTGTTTTTCAATCCTGTTTCCAATATCCCTGGCTCCTGTCTACTGCTCTTCTTAAACTGTTCAATTGTTCCTCTAGTGCCAATCTAGTTTCTCCTACTAAGTCCCCATTTGATCTTGCCTTTTGGATGACAGAGGATTTGTGCTATTGTTATTACCGTTGTTATTGTTATTTTGTTAGAGGGCTTTGGTTCCTGAGAGGCATTTATGACCAACCCTATATGATGCTGTTTGCTTTCTCTTCCTGTTCCATCAAACAGAGACACCCTGAGAGGAGCAGCACAGTGTTGCTCCACAGGACCAGTTTATACAGTGGAGTACAAATCTCACTTGTACCTCACAAAGGAACAAGTTTAAGATATGGCTTTTATAAACAGACCCTTGGATCTCAGTAAGGGGATTTGAAAAGTCAAACATGCTGGGGCCATGACTATAAAAGTAAAATTACAAGGCTCAGAAACCTTTCCAGAGACAGGCTTATTTCAAACATTGCTATCTTGTAGGTGTTATTCTTAGCAGAACATGTGTTCACATCAGCTTTCATTTCAACATCTAGCTGGGATGGGAGTCGTGCAATAGCTTCATTAGGCTGCTGAGGAGTTCATTACAACACAACCCTGACTTTTCCTCAGGTCTTATCATGATCTCTAAACACACCCCTTACTCTCTTTTATAAATTTTTTGTGGCTTTGTTTATTTAATCAGTAAAAATGAATCAGGTGCTTATACTGTGCCAGGTACCGTGCTGGGTAAGGAGAATATAAAGATGGATAAGACAGAGCCTTTACCCTAAAGGACACACAAATAAGATAGCGAGAAGGTAATCCAACACACTTAATAACGTGTGATGCATGCAGTAACAGAAGTCTGGGTGAGGGAGCAATGGAAACTCCCAACAGAGAGAGCAATTCCCTGGGGATGAAGAGGGACATAGTTAAGGATTCGTTGAAGAGGTGACCATTAAGAAAATGCTGAATGATTGTACAGCCTTACTGGGTTAGACACATCTCATGCTCTGAGCCCTTCTGATTAGGAGTTTGGGGCTCTTGTTCCCACAGTCTCAAATCTGTGGAGACGTGACACACCTTTGCATTAACACATCAGTCTTTCCTGATTACTTTCTCTCTGAGAGGGCTACATTCTGCCTTTATTCTTACCCTACTTGGGGGGCTTTGTAATAATGACTTACATTTAATTTATGTCATAATGATTTACATAATTCAATCCTCAGAACACTCTCCCCACGCACAAACATTGGTATTATTTTTGTCCCATTTCATAGATATGCAGCCTAAGAGAGGTTAACATGCTCTGTGTAACGGAGTTAATAGCTGGGGGATACCATATTTGCACCTAGCTTTATCTGAGTCCAGCATAGGTGTCTTCATCCACAGAGTTATGTTGTTTATCTGCAGGTAGGGTGTGAGGTAGGTGGAGTGGTATTATACACACGCATCTCCAAACAATTCTGCACATAATTCTGGGAGATTTCCCATTCTCCTGAAGGCCATTCATAGAACAAGTTATGCTACCACAGAGGCCTCTATCATGTGCTTTCATTACAATTTTATATAACTTCAACCAAGAACATTTGTTGAGCTTTACTTTACTGATTTTGCTAGGAAAGTGAGAGGTATATTGGTGATGACTCCTTCAAAGTTTACCTCATTTTCTCTAAGAGATAAACCCCACAGCCATCATCCCCAGTCCTTCCCTAATATTGCCGGTCTTCTGTCAACCTATGCAGGTTTAGAGCCCTGGGACTAGTTGAATTGCAAAGTTTTTTTCTGGATCTGAATTTCTGTCTCTCAAACTATAGGATTTCTCCCTATCATATAGTGAATTAGTAATTCACCACATTAGCTGTACCATTTCTACATCTGAAGGAATCTCCTCCTTCCTATATCCTTGACCTTAGATCATAGATTGGCAGCCTATAGCCTACAGGTCAAATTTGATCTACTGTATTTTTTATATAAAGCATTAATGAAAATAGCCTATATATTATCTATGGGTGCTTTCTCCTATGGCAGAGTATCTGCAGGATAGACTGCATGGCCACAAAGGCTAAAATATTTACTATCTGGCCCTTTAGAGAAAACATTTGCTAACCAACCCCCTGCCTTAGATTATGAGTTTTGTATGGCCCATAAATGTATATTAGCTCATCCTAAATGGAATTAGAGAGGCAGTGTTGTAAAATGGTTAAGATCCAAAGGTCTGAAATCAGACCGCTTTGAATTGAAACAAAAATACAACACTGCCACTACCTCCAATTGTGCAATCACAGTAGCATCTCAGAGTCAATTTTCTCATCCAGAAAGTGGGCCAGGAGGATGGAGATGGCTTGCAAGTAACGATGATGGCAGTGATGGGGCTGGTGTGTGACTAAAGGACATGCATAGAAAACAAGGACCACAGAGGCACAGAGGGCCTCCCATTGTGTTAGCTGTTATCATGGTAAAGTAGAATCATTGCTAAAACATGTCTGAAGCCTGCTTCCTCTTCATTATCACCACCATTGTCCTGTTTCAGCTCCTCACCTCTACTCCAGTTGTTGCTTGCCTTGTTCAATCCATTCTACCAGACACAGTGAATTTCAGTCCTAAAGTAGTAAGCCAGGCTTAAGAACCTCTACTAGCTCTCTACTTCCTGGAGAATAGCATGTAACTTCCTCAGTACATACTTTTCTGATACAAACACTAATCTATGGAAAATATCCTGCTTTCCTTGACTTGCTTCCTCTATTCTCCTCTCTCCCATACATAGCTCCCACAGTCAAGATATGCAAAGCACTCATTATTCCCTACTTTGACCCCACTTCTGTTCCTGGGTTAACCTTCTTTCTCTGCCTGAAATGCCTTTCTCAACTCCCCTTGTCTGTCTCATGACATTTTACCCACTCTAGATGGTCTCCGTAATTGCTACACATGGGGGATATCAAGAGACTGATGCTTGAAATCCAGTAAATACTAAGTCTACATACAGTTAGTATTTAATAAATGCTTTCCGAATAAAATTTAAGATGAACAAAAGGTATCCTAAAATTCAGGAGGCCAGAATCCCTGGTTATCTCCTCCTAGGTGAGAATCATCACCCATCACCCACTCTACGTTTTCCATTAAGTTTCACAATTCTCTCACTGTGGGCACTGCCTTCCTGTCTTTCCAGAAATCATTTGCTCTTCTAGAAACACTTTTGCTATGGTTTGAATGTGTTCACAAAATTTTGTGTGTTGGAAACTTAATCCCCAAATTCATACGTTGATGGTGTTTGGAGGCGGGGCCTTTGGGAGGTAATTAGGATAAATTCATTATACTGGAGTCCTCAGGATGGGACTTATCTTTATAAGAAGAGGAAGAGGGACTTGAGTTGGCACACTCGTGTCCCCTCACCGTGCAATACCCTCCGCTATATCATGATGCAGCAATAAAGACTTCCCCAGATACAGTCCCTTGCCCTTGCACTTCCCAGACTCTAGAACTGTAAGAAATAATTTTTTGTGCTTTATAAATTACCCAGTCTCCAGTGTTCTATTATAGCAACACAAAACAGACTAAGACACCTTTCCCCACTGAAGCCCTCCCGTGCCACATGGAAGGTGCTATGTCCTGCCTCAGGATGCTGGGGACAGACAGCATGTTTCTTGCAGCAAAGACAAAGACTAAATTGTTTATTTCCTTTTCTCACAAAAAAATGTGAGATGGGCTTATGTGCTCAGGAGATGGGCATCTGGATAAATGAAGGCAGATAATCATCTTTTGTTCAAAAATTAAAATGGGGGGCGGGGCAAAAGGTGTGGAAGACCCTCACTCCATGTTTCCTGAGTCTGAAAACCACTCCAACTCCTCACTCCTTTTACTCCTCCAAGAAAGTTTTGCACTTTGGAGCTAGAGAATCTGCTTTGCAGGTAATTGGCTACTCATCCACCAGCTGTTGCCTTGGCAAAAGGCACATCGCCATTGCCATGGCAACTCACAGGCAGGCAAAGGGCGCGCAGGCCTGGCTGAAGGCCAAGGAAATCCGATGGCACTGGGCTTTGTTAATAGAAAGAGAAAAGCAGGCCAGAGCCTCTTGCCTCTCTCTGCCTTTGCCAATAAAGGCTGGACGGGAGCAGAGTGCAGAGCTAATTAACTGGCCAGACCAGCTGTTGGCTGCCGCTTGCCAAATCTGACAAGTGGCCCAGGGTTTCTCTGTTTCTAACCCTTGTCATCTTCCAGGGAGGCTGGGCCCTAAGGGAACAAGGGCCTTTTCTCGATGATGTCATCTGGGTATTTGTAGAATTTCCTCTTTGTGGGAAAGTTCTCTGGCAAAGTATAAAGGGATTTGACTTTCCTTTAAAGACCCCTTGGCCTTGGCCTTTTGAATGTTGAAGAAAGATTTTTCTAGATGAGAAAAAAATCTGGGGTTATAGGAGGAGGCAGGGTGGTGAGAGGGATGGGTTATCCATGTTTTAAGTCATATGTGATATTAGGTGCCTAATCTAAGACAGCTTTCATTCAGGGGAAAATATTAATATTATAAAATTATTTATTACAAAATAAAACAAGGATTGTCTTCAATAATTAAAAAAGAATTATCTTGGAAAGACAATGTTTCTTGGGAAAGAGAGCTAACATATTGACTGCCTAGCAGATGACAGATAGCTTTTGTGTACAAAATTCTTGCAAAGCGGGCTGCATTGCCACAATTATACAGATGAGGAAACTGAGTCAGCAAGGTCAAGGAGCTTACCACGTTTACAAAGATAAACTGAGCTACTATAAGGCTCACTGACATTGAAGCCTAGATTGGTCTGACATGCACATTTTCCACTGGTCCACACTAAAGTGATCACAACTACACTCACAGCATTATTGACATCTTGAAGAATATCTGGTGTAGGAGGGATAAGTAATAGGGCTTTTTTTAATTTACCATATGTATAGTGAAAGCTTTACAAAGATAAATGATAATTTACCTTTGTATGACCTTTCTTTAGGATAATAATAGTCCTAAATTGAGTCCTGTGTGTAAGGCATTTTATGTACATTATCATTATGCTACAAAATAGGAATTCTAACATCTTTTATGGATGATACAATTAAGGCTTCGAGAGATTTTTGGAAGCAAGTGGGAAAAATTATGTGATAACAGGGTTGATTAAACTGAAAAATCTGGGCCACTTGTGTTTATATGTCTATATGTCAAGAAGGTTTAATAAGCAGGTACTTGGAATAAAGATGGGAGAGAAAGACAGGGATCCTGTGATTTAGGAATGGAATGAAGACATAAGAAGGGTAGTGGAGACTGTAACACAGGCCGACTTTTTGCCCTGGAATCTCCACCTATATTCAGGAAGTCTGAAGGCCTGATCTCAAAGCTGGATAATTTTTTCCCAAATAGAAATAATAATTCCACTGGGAAGGAGGTCAGGGAAGAATAGGGAAAGAGGTCATGACCAAGAAGGAGTGATACTCTCATCCTTTCCATGGCCTCTGCCTACAGCACTTGCAGCTAGAGCTGTGGAACAGAAGGGCAAGATTAGCATTTATCAGGCACCTACTTAATGCCAACTATTCTGTCATCCTCATCTTATTTAATGCTCATGGTGTCTCCATGAGAAAGGAATTATAATTTCATGCCACATATGATAAACTGAGATGCAGAAAATGGTAAAGTAACTTAATTTCAGGAAGAACTGGAACAAGGAGACACATATCCTTGTACTTAGTCATCGTTCTTTTCAGCTTTCCAGGATACCACATATAGATCCTTATATACAGCCGTGTGTCACTTCATGGTGGAGATACATTCTGAAAAATGCATCATTAGGTGACTTCATCCTTGTGCACACATCACAGAGTGTCCTTATGCAAACCTAGGTGGTATGCCCTACTACACTCCTGTGCTATATGGTGTAGCCTATTTCTCCTAAGCTATAAATCTATACATGTCACTGTACTGGATACTGTAGGCAACTTTGACACAATAGTAAGAACATGTGTATTGAAATATATCTAAACATGGGAAAAGTACAGTAAAAATACAGTATTATAATCTTATGGGATCACCATCCTATACATAGCCTGTCACTGACCAAAATGTCATTATATGACACATAACTATAGTTCTAAGCTCAGGAATGAAGCCTAGTGAAACTGAACATGAATTAATCTGGGCACAGGACACCAGAAGCCTAGAACAAACAGGAGTCCGAGAAAAGATATTGAACAGTAAAATGGAAAAGTCAATTCCCTGTTTGGTTCGAAGGTCAAGAATGGGGTTTAGGAACTGAAAATGACACTGAGTCAGGAACAAGGTAAATTAGGGATACTACAAGAGACAAAGTGCAACACCGTAAATAAGTTGTAAAGTAGACATCAAAGACAGAATTCTTATGGCCTGGAGTGGTACAAAAGAGCCTAGTGCAGGGGCAAAGGGCTTGGGCAGCAGCCGGACTCAGGTTTGAATCTTAAATCTCAGCTTTGCTATTTTTTTTTTTATTTTAGAATTTTACAGGGATACACACATTTTGGTTACATAATTTGTTTTTGTACAGTTTGAGTCAAATTTATAAGTGTGCCCTTCACCCAGTTAGTGTGCATTGTACTCTTTGCAGTGAAGTATCACAAGAACGGAAAAACAAACACCACATATACTCAATACTAAATTGGAGCTACTTTTAAACTTAGGTGGGATTTGCCTATATCTATCTGTCTATCTGTCTGTCTATCTATCTATCTATCAATCTTGACACTTGTGAGATTTTATATATGCATATATATATATACATAAATCTTAACATACATATACACACACACACAAATACACATATCACATGTATATACAGAATCCTCCTAGTCATGCTATAAATAATTATAATTATTTGTCTCTTTTCAGAGTAAAGAAACTGAGGCAGAGGGAAGTTAAATAACTTGCTGAACTTCCCTATATCAGTTATCTATTGTTGTATGACAAATTACCCTAAAATTTACAGTTTAAAACAATACATATTTATTTGTCTCTCATTTTCTATGGGTCAGGAATCAGGACTTGGCTTCTCTGGGTCTTCTTCCTCACAGTTTCTCTTAAGGATATGTCTTAATCCATTTCGTGTTGCTGTAACAGAATACCTGAGACAAGGTTATTTATAAAGAAAAGAGGTTTATTTGGCTCATGGTTCTGTATGTTGGGTATTTCAAGGGCATAGCCCTAGTTTCTGGTAAGGACTTTTGTGCTACATCATAACATGGTAAAAAAGGTTACTGGCTTTCTAACAATCCACGCTTGCAAGAGTGAAAACTCAGTGCCATGAGAACAGTATCAAGCCATTCGTGAGGGATCTGCTTCCATAACCCAAACACCTCCCACTAGGCACCCCCATCCCAATACTGCTACATTTAGGATCAAATTTCAGCATGAGTTTTGGTGGGCACAAACTCAAACCATAGCAGGCTGTGATCAAAGTATCTTTTGAAACTGGAGTTTCATCTGAAGGCCGGACTGGGAAAAGATCTGTTTTCGGGTTAATTCATGTGGCTGTTGGCAGAATTCAGTTCCCCGTGGGCTGTTGGACTGAACCCCCAGTTCTTCGTTGGCTGTTGGCTGGACGTTACCCTCAGTTCTTTACCACAAGGGCCTCCCTCACATGACAACTTGGCTCATCAAAGCCAACAATAGAGACAGGCTGCTAGTAAGATGGAAACCACAATCATTGGTAACCTAATCACCAAAGTGACAAGCCCACTATGTTGCTGTATTCTGTAGGTTAGAAGAAGGTTATTTAAGGGGAGAAGGTTACAGAAGTCCATGAAAATCAGGAGGTGAAGATCAATTCAGACCTTTTTACAGGATGCCTATCTCAACTCCCCTTTTATCAACCAACAGAGCTAAGACTTGAACCTAGGTATTCTGTTTCCAGAATCTTTGCCCTTAAACATCAAGCTATACATCCACTCAGCCTTGTGAATATGTGACCTTGGGCTAAATATTTTACTTTTTGAGGCTGCATTGTCTTTTTCTATAGAATATCCATTTGTTAACATTTCTCTGTTGTCCCAGGTCTCCTTGCACTAAAAAGAGTAAAAAGAAGATAATTTCCAGGCTGTAGAGAACAACATCCTATGAGTATTTTACAAATTCAGAACCACTTGATCTTAACTTATCTGCTGTCACCTTTATAGAACACACAGGACTTCCTCAGTGATGATGCCCCCAGCTCACATTGTCCACGTTATTCCCTGGATCTGCAACCAACACACACACGAGGATCCAGGTAACCAAACCTGAGAAATTCTATTTTCGGTCACTGATTGGAATCATAGAGTTAAAAATGAAAGCATACGACTTTATGCATCCATAGATTATGTTTCAGCTTCAATCTATTTCATGCCAAATAGTGACAAGAGTCCTGGGTTACAGTCCTGGTTCTTAAACCATCAGTAGTTTACTGTGTGGCTTCACATAAAACCTTTTCCCTCACCAGGAATTAATTCCCTCATCTACGAAATGGAAAGCTTTAATCATATACCCTGTAAGCAACCTGGGATTGTATTTTGAGATCACTTCTTTCTTTGCATCTCTCATTGAGTTTTCTGTGTGAAATGTAACTTGAGGAAAACTTTCTGAATCTGCACTCCATTTTATCCTAAATATGGCAAAGCAAAGCCATTTCCTGTTAAGTTTCCTTGGAAGCATAAAAAAGCAGAGATTGTGACTTCTCAGCAAAGTACATTTTTTTCTTCCAGACCTATTTGAGGGAGGATGGGATGGGAACACTGTGTCAGACAAAATCAAAACGTACCACACAAGTGGAGCCCTCAGCTAATCCAAACAAAATGATGGGGGTGGGATGGTCAAAGCCTGAACAATTTTAATGCAGGCATGAAGATAGGCCACACAGTTAGATCAGAATTTAAATAACCTCACTTCACATGTTCCATTTTAGAGCTCCCTTCACAAGCCCTCAAAAAATTTCCAAATGTTTCATTTTGGGAAGCAGATGCCCCTGGAAATGAAGACCATTCCTCTATTGTCTTCTCCTTCCTCCCTTCCCCAGAGTTAACCGCTTGCTATCCAGGACTGAGAATTCTGGCAGATGATACTTGCTCTGCAAAGATAGGAAGAGAGGCTCACTATTTTTTCCTGACTTTCATAGTCACAGTGACACAGGCTTGGTAAGTGAATGTTCATGGGAGGGGCTGAGGAAGAGCCTGCTAGTTACAGAACAGATTATGCAGATGTTCATCAGCACTTACCAGAGGCACCACCCGTTGGCCAGATACATTGAGCACCTCCATGTTGCCGCACACCATCCTATGCAGACTATCCAAAACAGCATAGTTCCTACCCTCATGGAACTTACTGTCCTGTAAATGTAGCCTAAAAAAGGGATTTAAATCACAAGTGAGGAAAGCATAGCTTGTACCTGGCAAAGTGGTACTGATTAACTTGTCTGAAGTATGAGGTAAGACCATAGTGGGCATGGAGTTAGAAGATTCGAAGTGGGTAGCTTGTTGTGAGGTGGAGTGTAATACAGAGCAAGCTGCTCAGAACCAAGATTGAGGAAAGTATAAGGATGCTGGAGGCCCATAGCTTGTGGAACAGACTGATAAAAACCAAATTGTTTTGTTTTAAAGGACTCCGTTGGACAGAGCAGTGGATAGCCTACAAAAAACTCCTCTTTGCTTTGTGTTTTATTCGCTAACCCAGGTATTCTTGACTCTTAAAACTATGTACTTCTTTTGCTTCTTTTGATATCTCCATATTTATCCTCCCATTTTTCTCTCTCCTAAATTACTCTTTGGTACTCTTCTCCCTATATACAGTTCAAATGAATGCCAAAGTATTTGCTTCACTAAAATCTGTTGGGCAGGGGGGAGGGGGGAGGAGAAAGGAGGGGACGGGTATATGTGTACACAAAGAGTGCAATGTGCACCACGCAATGGGATGGACATATATGAAACCTGGACTGAAGGGGGGAGGGGGGCAAGGGCAACACACGTAACCTAAACATCTGTACCCTCATATTATGCTGAAATAAAAAAAAAAAAAAATCTGTCTCAAGTGGCTTCATGACTACATTTTCACAGGTAGTTTAACTTCAGGTACCATTTTTATAAAAGGATTTTGATAAAAAACAATACAAGCAAAGGAAAGGGAATAGTTAAAAGATGACTTGGAAATTGTTGTCATCTCAAGAACTTTGAAGGAGTCAAGGATGGTGAATCAGGAAAAGAGAAGGTTTGGAGATCTGGAGGTGGAGCTGATGGGATAAAATGTGAATAAGGGTTTAGTCATGTGAGGATGGACTGTGAAAATTAGAAGGAGAAAGCTATTGACTCAATCTGAGGTAGACTGTGCATATATTAATAGAAAGAGATGTGCAATACCGCCACGAGCTGACTTAGGAGGTCTTATGCTTATACATAAGCATAGCTTGAGGAATAGCATGACACATGGCTCCTGGGGTAGACACTGGATGGGACACCCAGATCTTCCTTCAGGGAAGTACTTATAGCCCTAGCAATAGCCCTCTCACAGATTATCTCCGTTCCAGAAAGCCATCTCACCCAAGGCCAAGCCCTTTCCCAAGCCAACCTACATTCAACGACTGAACAATAGGCCCAATTCAAAGAAATATGGAGGATCATCCAGCTCCTCATTTCCTATGGGGTCGGCTAAACCTTTTGAGACTATAATGTGGCTTGAATCCTTTCTCTGCTATCCTACATCTTTTCTTTTTCATCAACAGGAATTGCTTTCGAGGGCATGACTTAAGATATTCTACGTGCTTACTCTCTGTGTCACAGCCTGCTTCCCAGGAAGCCCAATCTGTAGCATCATCCAATGCAGTGGACTGAATGTTTATTTTCCCCCAAAATTCATATGTTAAAGTTCTCTCCCCCAGAGTGATCATATTAGGAGGTAGGGCCTTTGTCAGGTGATTAGGTTATAAGGGAATGGGATCAGTGACCTTATAAAAGAGACCCTGGAGAGATCCCTCCCTCCTTCCACCACGTGAGGTTACAGTGAGAGGAAGACAGCCACCTATTAGGGAGCAGGATGTCACCAGACACCAAATGTGCCAGTGCCTTGATCTTGAATTTCCCAGCTTCCAAAACCATGAGAAATAAATTTCTGTTGTATATAAGACACTCAGTCTAAGACATTTGGTTATACAACCCGAAAAACCTAAGACACCAAATATATCAAAGTAAAAGACATTTTCTTTGTTGATAACTGCTATTAATCAAAAATGATTGAGAAATCAAGTACTCTGTTATTTTCTGGCACTCTTTAAAAACCGTGTCCCTTCCTCCTTCCTTCCATCTTCCCCCCTTTTGTTCTCTCCCCTTTTTTCTTTTCTCTCTTATCTCTGCCTTTTTGTTACTTGGTTCAAGATTTCAGAGACAAGATTGAACGTGAGCCACCATTATACCAGCATTACTAAAATGAGCCATATCATAACAAAAACAATTTTCAGGACCTTGGGCAGCAGCATATATAATGCCCCTGCCCCGGCCCCAACATTTTATTCTCTCAATAGCTATGCCAAGCGTGCTCTAGACTACTCTCTGCCAGTGAAATCAAAGCTGTTGTGATTCTTGCATTGGGATAGGTAGCTTCGACCTCAGGGTTGGTGTGCAACTTTAAGAGCTTATGATTTTGTGTTTATATTTTTCATGTATTCTCTAGCCCTGGCAATATCACTACTTTTCCTTAGGAACATATTTTAAGTCTGTTTAGGTATAAGATTTATGTATTATTAAGTACATACGAGTGTCTCTGTTGGACAAACTGTATTGAATCACTGTAAATCATTCATGATTGTCTATGTACTTGGCTACCTGGCTTGTCTGACCAATAAAGGCAACTGAAAAGTAAACAAATAGCTTTATATAGGTTAGATAAAGCAATTACATGTCTTACTTTGACTCATTTTGAAATGTAACATATGTTCTACTTCAAAAATCGTCTATGAAACACATATGGAACTTCCTTTGTCAGTACAATTTTCAAGCAAATATTGGCCTTGCTTTGTTTTCCTGAGACAAGGTCTCACCCTGTTGCCCAGGCTGGAGTGTAGTGGCACCATCATAGCTCACTGTAGACTCAAACTCTATTTTTTTATTCAGTGAAGACACACATTAATATTTAATGTCTACAGCATATCACGGTCAAAAAAGCAGAATTCTAAGCAGCATATGTACTGGAAAAGCCTTTAGTTTGGTTCTTAAAACATTCAAGCTAGCTTGAGTAAAGAGAACTCATTGATGGGCTACATATGAAACTTTAAAGGAAATCTCCTGGGAATGCAGGAGCTGAAGCCATTATATAGCTGACATCATGAAGTCCAGAGCTAGTGACTCAAACTCAAGCTAAAGTGATCCCCCTGCCTCAGACTCCTGAGTAGCTAGGACTATAAGCCTATACTACATTTCCAACTAACTTTTTTTTTTTATTTTTCATGTGTGTGCGTGTGTGTGTGTTTTATCATTTTATTTATGTATTTATTCATTTTTTGTGTGTGTCTTGCTATGTTGCTCAGGCTGGTCTCAAACTCCTGGACTCAAGAAATCCTCCTACCTCAGCCTCCCAAAGTACTGGGATTACAGGCATGAGCCACTGCACCCAGCCACCTTTTCCACTTAAATTTTCAATATAAGAACTGTTTGTAGAACTACACCTGTAGTTTTTGCTTATATTTAAATGACATACATCACAGAGGAAGAAAGAGAGAGAGCCCTTAGAAGTTACTAGTCTATAAGTCTCATGAGGGCAAAGACATTACTCTTCTTGATCACCACTATATCCCTAGAACACTCAAAAATGTTTAAAAAAAAAAACAAAAAAATCCTTAGGTTGAACCAAGTTGAACAAAAGTCTCTAATTATGGGAAACAAAGCAAGGGTATTCAATCTTAGTGAAGTTTATTCCCACTCAGAGTGGGAAATCAAAGTTCAGTGCCAGTGACTGAAGACGAAGTTTTCATAGAGCCAAGAACAAAATAAGCTTATCCTCCACAAGAAGCTTTGTGCTTTCCCTGACAAAGTGCTGCCTCAGACTCCAGAGAGGAGATGTTACTTCTGCCTAGGGGATTGAAAATTGTCCTTGAGGGAGAGGAAAGTTAACTTGAGGTTAACTTTGATTCTCTTTACAATGCACTGAGAAAAGTTTGGGATGATTTGCCTTGAGTACAGGTGCAAAGAGGTGTGGGGAGCCCTTGCTAGCCCTATGCCTTAGGGCTTAGGCTATAAAGACAATAAAAATAGTGAAGGTAATATAGTCTTTCCTTCAATATAAGTAATAATAATACTAGTAGTAATAGCAACAGAATAATAATGAAAAGAAAAATAAGAATTATAGCAATAATAACAGCTCCCACACAGAAGCCCATATTATATAACAGGCACTGCTCTAAGCCATTTGCAACACTTAATTCTCCTAATAACTCCTGTGATGTATTATTATCTTCATTTTATATGTGGAAATTCAGACTTGGGCCAATTAAGTTATTTGACCAAATTCAAGAAGTAAAAACAAAACAAAGATTTTTTTGAATAAATGCATACATTCCACAATTCTGATGAACCATATAAAAGCAAATTGTCTAAAATAAGTTAAGCCTCCCAAGTGAAGTGAAAAGAGACAATTTTTCATGCTGGTTTGATCAAAGCCAACATAATCAAAATGGGTTCAAAAACATGCTTCACGTGCCTTCCTTGATCACGTTGGTCTTCAACCTCGATCAAATGCACTGAAAACTCCTCTCACACTATACTGTCCTACCTGCCCCCCAAGTCCCTGTGCAGACAGAGACTTAATGTGATTCTCAGCCTTGTAATTAAGAAACACTGGACTCACTGCCAGGCTTAGCTGTGGGACACTGGGCAAGTCTTTTCACTTCTGGGGACCCCAGTTCCTCCTTTTCAATAAGCCAAGAACAACCTGTGGATGCCCAGGGCTTCTTTCCACCCATACATTCTTTGATTTGGAATTACAATAGCTGTTATTGTCAGTTCTTCCACAAAAAGTTTTGTAGATTGTTTTCTAGAAACTTCTTATATTGTTGAAAATGAAGCCAGACCAAACTAATATAGTAATTGATTTTTTTTTTTTTTTTGCATAAGCCTTTCTTGAGTGCCTGCTATGTACAATGTATTAGTGCCATAGGGAGGCCCAGGGGCTAATACAATGAAAAATGCAAGCACCCTTCCCTCATGAGGCTTTAATTGTACTAGAAGGAGATGGACAATAAGGAAGCAAATGAGTAAAATAAAAATGGTGCCAGATAATGAAAAGTGAATTATGACAGAGAAACGGGGTGGGCAGTACGGAGGTAACAATGCATTGCCATGTTCAATAGAATGGTCACGGAAGACCTGGTTGACCGAGTGCTACATGAGAGATACGAGAGGCAAGTGGGAGAGCAAGCTACATAGACACCTGGAAGAGAAAGCACACAAGGCAGAGGGAATGCAATGCTAGGGCCCTGAGGCAGAACCAGCTTGGTGAGGTCAAGTAAAGCAAGAAAAGTATGGCTATAGCAATTTGAACAAGGAGTGGCATGTTCTGCCTCATACATTGCTTTGGCTGCTCCAAAAGACAATGAAGTGAAACAAGGGTGAAAGAAGGTTGGTCATGTTAGCAACCCTTCTGTAAAGGACTGCAGTGTAGAGGTGAGCCAGGATATGCCCTGTCAAAGGGAAGTGGACAGAGTTCATGCTTAGGTAGAATGCAAGCACCAGATAAGATTTGATTAGGGCTTACTGTAAAATACATACGAGTTTAAAAACACTAGGAGAAAAAGTAAGACTCATTTGTAAATTTCTCTTTATTTGCAGCAGGGAAAGTCTTTCTTCCTCTTTTTCCCTTTTGGAATGCCGATACTAAGCCTGTTCCACTATTGTATTTCGGAAGTACATAACTTACCTGATTTCACAGGTTCAGAGCTGGTGAGCAAATTGCCTCAGGATGAATCATGCCTTGAGTCTCACCCACATCTGATTTAGATGAGACTCTGGACTTTAGACTTTTGAGTTGTTGATAGAATGAGTTAAGACTTTTGGGACTACTGAGATGGAATGAGTGTATTTTGCATGTGGGAAGGACATGACTTCTGGAGGCCAGGGGTGGAATGTTATGGTCTGTCTCCTAAAATTGTATGTTGAAACATAATCAACAATATGACAGCTTTGAAAGACAGGACCTTTAGGAGGCGATTAAGTCACGAGGGCAGAGCCTTCATGAATGAGATCAGTGACTTTATAATACAGGCTGAAGGGAGTGGTCTAGTCCCTATTCTGACTTTATGTCCCTTCCTCCATGTGTGGACACAGTGTTTATCCCCTCCACGGAACACAGCAACAGGGGACTCCAGACACAAAACATGCTGGTGCCTTGATCTTCTACTTCCAGTCTCCAGAATTGTGAGAAATTGATTTCTGTTCTTTATAAAGTATCTAGGCTTAGGTATTGTGTTATAGCAGCAGAAATAGACAAAGATGGTATGGGTTACTATATTGAAAATTTACAAGTATTCTAAGAGTAAGCAAATAAGTAAATACACTGTAGATGATGAGAGCCAGGTTTTTCACCATCAAAAAGGATTGATGATACGGAAAGGAAGAAGACAAGAATAAACCCTGTGGTATTGGACTGGAATCAAAGGTATCAGTATATCATTATAATTTGTAATATATATACAGATAGAAACAGAAATAGATACAAATGTTTGTACAAGAGGGATATATACATAATTTTTTCCTAACTTTGATCTCTGAAATGCCTAAATGCAATGACATCCCAATAGCAATTAGTACACTTAGCACCCAGATCCTGGTTTCCGATTTCATTTTTTTTTTTTTTGAGGGCCAGTTTACCAGCATGTTACTGTCATGTGGTGGCAGAGTATAAATATGTTTTAAAAGATATGGTTTTGTGTCAAAGGGATACAGGAAACAATGTGAACAGCTTTTAATTGCCTATTCAGGGTCAATCTGTGTGATAAAATAAATATGACAGTTTATAATAGGTTTAAGCCAGTTTAATGGTTTATAATTCTCATAGATGAAAATAAATATCCATCAATTCATACTGACATACATTTTAAAAAATTAATGAAGAAATAAATGTGAGAAAAAGGAAAACTCTTCCTTATAGTAAAATTCTAATTGGCTAGGCAAGGTGGCCACGTCTGTAATCCTAGCACTCTGGGAAGTCAGGGCAGGAGGACTGCTTGAGCTCTGGAGTTCGAGACCAGCCTGAGTAAGAGTGATACCCTGTCTCTATTAAAAAAAAAGAAAAAAATAGAAAAAGTAGTCTCTACTGAAAATAGAAAAATTATCCAGGTCTCATGGCACACACCTGTAGTCCCAGCTACTCAGAAGGCTAAGGCAAGAGGATCACTTGAGCCCAGGAGTTTGAGGTTGCAGTGAGCTATGACGATACAATGATGCCACTGCACTCTACCCAGGGCAATAGAGTGAGATGCTGTCTCAAAAAAAAAAAAAAAGAATTCTAATTAATAAATGTAGAAAGAATAATAGAAATAGAAAATCACCATTTGAGGACTACTACAATATTAATTGTTGCAGGGAAGAAGCATTAATGCATAATAAAATTAATGGGTAAAAGTATGAGAAACAGATTATTTGCACAACCTCAAAATATCCCCCCACAAAGTAGTTATTAAGTACAAATGGAGGCATTATAACTTTATAGCAGAGAAATCTATCAGCTACAGCTTTACACAAGTGTTCTCATAAAATCGCTAGTAATAGACATATGCAATACATACATCCTAATATGCACTGAGAAGAGCAGGATATTGCTTTGGTGATGATTTTTTTTAAACCAAAAATGCATATCTGAATTTAATCATGGGGAAAATTATACAAACCTAAATTGAAGGGATATTCTACAGAATAAATAGCCCAGACTCTTCAAAATGTCAAGTCATGGAGGGCAAAGAAAAATTGAGGGAAGTTTCAGATTGGAACAATGTAAGAAGAATGACATTCAAGTGCAATATGAGATCCAGTCCAGATTGGATTCTGGACTAGAAAAAGGAGATTAGTTGGACAGTTGGTGAAATTTATATAAGATCTGTAGATTCGATTATGCTATCGTATCTGCATTGACTTCCTGGTTTTGATCATTTTACCAGGTTATAGAAAGTTAACATATGGAGAATTTGAGTGAAGGATGGATGAGAACTCTGCAACATTTTTGTAAATTTAACATTGCAAAGGCTAACATTTCTAACCTTTAATTTTAAAATTAAAGGTTAGAAATTTTAAAATAAAGTAAAACAATTTTTTAAGTTATTAATACCTCCTCCCAAATATCTTGCTATATAACTCCCTTGAGATAAATAATTACTATTAACAATTTGGTATAATTTAACGTGTAAACAATTTGGTGGCTTTTAGCAAGTACATATATATTGTATCATTTTGGGTTATATTTAAAGTACAGGCTTACAGACTTATGTTTGTTTTACTTATTGCTAAATCCTTAGCATCTAAAATATTAATCATTGGTGCATACTGGTTCTTAATACACATTCATTAAATAACTTGGCAGTAGATATTGGTTTATATCTTAGTCCTGTCATTAGCTAACTGATCTGCAAAAATTGCTTAACTTCATGGCATCTTAGTTTTCTCATTAACAAAATGGGCATATCTTTGCCTACCTCATGAAGTCATTGTGAGGCTTAAATGAAGTGTTATGTAGAAAGCATGTAGCAAAGTCCCTGGTACACAGTAATCATCCAATCAGTGTTGATTCTGCTTTTCTCCCTCCATCAAAACCTTTCTAGCTATTTCAAAAGGATACCATTAGATCACACATTTCATTCCAATTTGTCCAGATTGATGGGTACCCCCAAGTTTGAGTTTACCAAGTTACTTTTAAAATAGTGACTTATCTGCTTCAGGTGAAGTTCTCACAATCTTAGATTTATTTTAAGTTTCCCACCTCTAAGGTTAAAATGGCTCCATAATCCTTAGATGTGAATGTGTGAAAATTTAACATTCACCCACAAGGTATGGTGCATACAATCATGAAGTATGTGGAATTCTTTCATCATTAAATATGCTGATATTATTTCATTTGTCTTCACAAAGTGTGGGAGGAACATTGCATTCCTCTGACCTTGAGGAGACATCATCAGAAGCACTGTTGTTAGAAATTAACCAGAAAAACAAATACATAGACCAACTCATTGTATGTTTAACTTGGTTGGCAGTGAGAGTTGTATGATTGCATAGGTCCTTTCTTACAGAATACTGTACATCCATGACTGTTTAGGGGAGAACTGGGAGACAGGATAGGGAACAATCATTTATCAGGAACTTCCTCTGGAGTGAGCCGGGCGATTTATGTTTATTCTTTCAATTAATCCTGTGACACAGAAATGATGTCCATTTTATGAAATTCAGGAAACTAAATTTCAAGCAGATTAAGTGACTTAGCAGAATTCTATAAGTAGAAGATAAAGTCAACAAATTGGTAATTAAACAATAAAAAATATAGACAAAGTGGAAACACTTGAACAGACAAAGTCTGTTATCAACCATAGCCTGTATTCCTTGTATTCATAAAACAGGAAATTTTTCCCATATATCTAACTTTGGCATATATCTGTATATTTCTTCTTTACCAAAACCATTCATCAAGATCCTATCCTGTGTGTATCTATGGGAGCACCATGCCTCTTACAAATACAATAATGATTCCCTGCATTTGATGCACTGCAGCAGAGCTCTGTTTAGGGAAGTTTTTGACTCAGGACACTACCTGTAAAATAAATATTTTTGAAAGGTTGTAAAGACGGTGAAATAAATGTACCCCCTTCTTTCACCCTCCTTTTTATTTCTCTTGTTGGTGTACACAGTCTACCCAGGATGTGCCTCCATATCAGCCAGTAGAGATGGTTTGAGCTAAAGACCCAAGATAAATATCTGTAGCCTGCAGCCTAGGGGAGAGAAACGGGTGTGGGGAGAGAGTGGCTTCTCTGAGCAGGGACTTTACTCTTCCCCATCCTCTTCTGTCCTTCCTTTACACTTGGTGTCACTGACATGAGGTTGCTTTTCCTACTGTTTGCCTTGAACATACAATTTTTATACTATTTATAGCTCTTTTTTATTGTTCAAAAGGCCCTTCCCATATACTAACACATTCCATACGCACAAGAAGCCTGTGAAGTAATTATTATGAGCTGCATTTTATAGATGGAAACATGAAGCATCAGAAGGGTGATACTTTGCCCCAAGGTCAATGGTTCGCAAATAGACATTCAAGACTTGAAAGTATTGCCCTTTTGAACACACTATAGCCCTTTGAATATAGCTACCTCCCAAGTGATCTACAGCCGGCATCACAGACTCATCCAAATGGCAGTTCTGGCCCCATAAGGCAGGTGAGTTTCCAACCCTGAGCCCTTTGTCGACCTCTCTGACAGGAGTATAAGTTTCAAGCTCTAGGAAAGTTGAAACTAAGAAAGGGATTTTTAAGGAGCAATTCCAGTCTCTATATCTCCAGTTGGCCTCTTGGTTTTTGAGAGTAGTTTCAAATTGTTTGTCCTGGACTTTATTCAGCTCTTATTTTTCCATTTCTTGTAAGAGAAAGATGAGAAAACTCTTACATAAACAGACTGGATGGTAAGTAATGCAAGGGAGAGAGTTACAGGCTGTCCGATCTTTCCCATCCTCACCAAGGACAGGATAAAAGAAAACTGCTGGAAGCAGAAAAGAGACCAAATTGAGGAGGAACTGCTCAGCATTAAGGGCTGTTATGTACTAAAAGAATACCAGTGGAAATTTTGGTATTCTTTCCCTGGTAACCTTTGGGAAAAAAAAAAAAGTTCAGCTGTTGAGATAACTATTCTTGCTTTAGCTATTTCCCCCAGTACTAAATAATTAGTTCTAATGAGTTTTCCAAGGAAATATTTTTTCAGCACTGAAAGAAACAAGGGATGGGGTCACAGAGAAAATCTGAGCAGAAGTTGAATAGAGAGTTATTTAAAGAACTGAAACTGGAGAAGCTTCAACCTCAGATTCAGTCTGGCTTTCAGAGACACGATGGTTTTTTGATGTGACCACTCTGCCACCCAACTTCAGCACATCAAAGTGCCTCAGAGACTCTGAATATGAAGAAAGACATACTTTATCTAACTTATCCTCATTTCACCTGGCAACTTGGCCACCAATTCACTGTTTGAACAATTAGCAAGAATAGCAATTAAGATGGAACCCATGGAGAAGATATTAGCTGGAGGAACAGATTGTAATGAATAATCCAGACTTTGTCATCACAGCCCTCAGGGGCACTGTGCACACCGGCTCTTGCTAATCCTGGAAATAATGATTTTTATTGAATGGTCTTGTTTAAGAGAACGCAAATTGTCCACAAAGCATTTTGAGTTGGGGTGGTTGGGCTCAGCATTGCCTTTTGAAGCAGCATAGCTTCTGAGGTCTCTGAGTCAGACGACTGGTGGATTTTGCACAGGGCTTCTGTGTATCCAACAGAAGAGCCCCTGGAAAGTCCTTTGTATTTGCCTGTGAGCCACCCTGCTCAGTAGGCAAGTGGCCAGGATTATGCTTGTGCTGATATTGCAGCTATTGCCAGTCACTGGAGGCTGGAGAAATAAGACCAGTGGCACCTATTAGACTGGCTGACTTCTTCAATTCAGCTCTTGATTTTTGTTTTCAGTCCTTAATTAGTGAAAGTGTGTCCCTGGAGAAGGTATAAATCAGCCTCACAGATGAATGCAGCACAGAGGCGTGGGAACACAAAGAAAGCAGACTGTAAGCATGTTAGCATCAGAGTGAACACGGAACAGACTCGCTCCCCTTGTACTTCCTTATAAGGGTACGACTGACCTTGGGAATGGTTGTGAAGTTTAATTCTGTTTAACTCAAGAGACGTTTATTGAGATCCGTTATCTGCTGGGATCTGAGCTGGGATCTGGCAGTAATAGTATGAGAATAGATGATAATGATTAATATTTATTTAGCACTTTATCAGCTTACTAGACAAGACCAAGAGCAATAAATGTGTTCTCTCATTTAATCCTTAAAACACCAGTGTAAGATACATACTATTACTATCTAAGGAGATTGGGGATTAGAGCAATTAAGTGCTTACAAATATTCATATGCCTAGCAAAAAATGAGAGACTAGGATTCCAATCTAGGTCTGATTTCTTAACATTGTATGTAGTGCTTGTGACAGATTGCTAGCTGTTCACCAAAATCCATTTTTACACCTTCCTGAGCCCACAAGAAGACTAGGTTTCCCAGACTGTTTTGCAATTAGGTCTAGTCATATGTGCCTTCTTACTGGTAGATTGTAACTAGAAATGATGTGTACCACTAACATCAAAGCTTTCAAGAAAAGATACACATCCTCCAGGAATTCCTCCTCATTCTGTATGCTGAAGATCATGGGAAAATGCTGCTACAGTATAGGAGATCGCAAAATGAAAGGAACTTGTGTCCCTGAATCACTGCACAGAGAAAAAATACATGCCAACCAGGAACACCCACTTTGGACTGTTACATGAACAATATTATCCTAATTAATACACTGCCTAATGAAATACAGGTAAGTCACAGCTTTTATCTTTGAGTTAAGGTGAGTAATCACATGTTTCAGTGTTTTAACTATTTTTAACCCCAAATATCTATTTTTTGTTGTAGTTTTTGTTTTTTTGTTTGTTTGTTTGTATGTTTTTTCCCTCAGAATGCTATCTCTCTTCCAAACTATAAGTACTAGAGAAGGAACTTAAACTCAGTTTACAAAAAAAAAAAAAAAATTGAGAAAACAGAAATAGTAATCTCGGATAAGATAAAACATAGATTAGGTTAGTCATTATTTTCAAGTGAAGGGTTGCCAAATGCAAGACACATTAGCCTTAGTTTCTATGTTCCTAAGAAGCAAAATTGGGACCAGTGGACAGACTTAAGAAGTCAGGCTTTAGTTCATTATATAACATATATACGTTCGATTTGGTCAAAGTGCACAAAAATGAAGACGGTACCTTCAGGAGCTAATGCACTCCATATCACTGACTATCTTAAAGAGGTAATGAGATTGACGGTCATTTAGTGTAAATATTGTAGAGCAAATTTGGATGGTAAGTGGGCTCTTTCAGGTAAGTCTATCCTCCAATCAGGAGACACTGTGATTCCAAGAACATCTAATTTTGTAAGTCTTTGAATCATAATTCATAATTCCATATTCTTTTTTTTTATTTCAGCATATTATGGGGGTACAGATGTTTAGGTTATGTATGTTGCCCTTGCCTCCCCTCGCCCCCTAAGTGCGAGTTTCAAATATGTCCATCCTTAGGGTGATGCGCATTGCACTCTTTGTGTATGCATATACCCGTCCCCTCCTCCCTCCTCCCCCCTCCCCCCTCCCCCCGTCCAACATCCAATAGATGTTATTCTTATATGTGCACTTATGTGTTGATCAGTTTGATGGTGAGTACATGTGGTGCTTGTCTTTCCATTCTTGCTTTGACCACTTTTTAATGGGGTTATTTGTGGGGTTTTTGCTGATTTGTTTAAATTTTTTGTAGATTGTTGATATTTGTCCTTTGTTGGATGTACAGTTTGCAAATATTTTCTCCCATTCTGTAGGTTTTGTGTTTACTGTGTTATTTCCCTTCCTGTGCAGAAACTTTTAAATTTAATTAAGTTTCATTTATTTTTGTTGATGCTTTCTTTGCCTTTTGGGTCTTAGTCATAAATGCTTTGCCTATGCTGATGTCTAGAAAAGATTTTCCTAGGTTTTCTTCTAGAATTTTTATAGTTTCAGGCCTTAAATTTAAGTCTTTAAGCCATTTTGAGGTAATTTTTCTATGTAGTGAGAGACTGGGATCCTGTTTCTTTCTTCCACATGTAGCTGTCAAAATTTCCCAGCATCATTGATTAAATAGGGCATTCTTTCACCAGTGTATGTTTTTGTCTGCTTTGTCTAAAATCAGTTGGTCATAGCTATGTGATTTTATTTCTGGGTTCTCTATTCTGTTTCATCGGTCTATGTCTATATCTTTATACCAGTATCATGCCATTTGAGTTTCCATAACCTTGTAGTATAATTTGAAGTCAGGTAATGTCTTGCCTCCAGAATTGTTCTTTTTGTTGAAGATTGCTTTGGCTATTCAGGCTTTTTTATAGTTCCATATGAAGTTTAGAATTATTTTTTCTATATCTGTGAAAAATGATGTTGATATTTTCATGGTAATTGCATTGAATCTGTAAATCACTTTGGGCAGTATGGACATTTTAACATGATTCTAATCCATGAGCATGGGATACTTTTCCATTTGTTTGTATCATCTATGATTTCTTTCAATAGTGTTTTGTAGTTCTCCTTGTAGAGATCTTTCACCTCTTGGTTAAGTATATTCCTAGGTAGTACTGGAAGTCCTAGCCAGTGCAGTCAGGAAAGAGAAGGAAATAAAGAGCATCCAAATCAGGAAAGAGACAGTCGAACTATCCCTGTTTGCTGATGATATAAGCTTGTATCTAGAAAACCCTAAAGATGCTACTAAAAGACTCCTAGAATTGATAAATTTATCAAAGTCTCATGTTACAAAATCAATGTATACAAATCAGTAGCATATCTATATATTAATAGCAGTCAAGCTGAGAGTCAAATCAAGAATTTAATACCATTTCCAATAACTGCAAAGAGTAACCACTTTGAATTTGAAAGAACCATCTGAGGGTTCAAGGTAATTTAAGGATTATGGGGTTGACCATGTATTCATATCGCTGGTCTTCATGCATTACATCTATAAAATGGATCCTCCAAACTCAATCAATTCTGAGCTCCCGTCTCACTCTCCTGAAGCGAGGTATAGGCCTGTTACTCATTAGCTGATACCATTACAGGGACTTTGCTAAGCGTGAGGACTGAGGAAATTGTTGTTGGTGGGGCCTATTTTGTTGACTCAGATATGTGTCCTATCTATGTGCATTGAAATAAAAACCTTGGAAATATCATTATTAATCAATAAGAAGAAACTTTATCAGAATGAGAATAGAGCTAAAGAAGTTCCATGCTCCTTTGAAACATCTAGTTCACATCTTCAAGAGGTGTTTACACACTTATTGCAAGAAGTTTTACTGTACTAAATAGCCAATCTACCAAGGCTTTCATACAACACCAGCTTTCTTTGCTTTATCCAGGGTTTATACCATAATTACCTAAACCTATGTTTTCATGAATTTTTATTTTCTAGCAGATACTACAGTTGTTCATTACATTTACTTTCACATTCTAAATTGCTCTTTCCCCCTTCAATTCTCATTTTCCTCTCTTTCTCTCTGACTCTCTTATTCTACATCTCTTTCTTTCACTCTCGCTGAGTCACAAGTTAGTCCTCCAGAATCCAGAAATAGACTATTTGAAGAGCTGTACCCAAAATAGCCTGGAGCCAGAGGGTGAGTATGACAGATGCCAAGAGTTAAGTTTTGGCATTAATCCCAAAAATTCAGAGGAAAAGAATAGAATAAAAAGCTATCAATGAGGGGAGAGAAAGAATTAGGACAGGAGTAGAGAGAGGGTCCCAGTAATTACCATAATGGACACTGAGTTTCTGGTGTTCACTTTATTGGCCTCTAGATGCTTGAGTTTTGAGTGGATCAGAATTGGTGAAAATTTGAATGTGATGGATGATGTGTTTTTTATTCATTCATTCAATATATATTCAATAAGCACCTATTAGGTCCTACACATATGTTGATGAGCAGAGACATGACATCCCTGCCTTCATGGGGCTGACACTTTGGGATGATGACAAATGAGAGACGATGAAAAAAATTATTCATATGGAGATCTGGTCTCTGAAGGCAACAGACATTAAAGTGACAGGGAATGGCGGGTGTAGGTTAGGAGTGCTCTCGATGGGTGGATCAGATGTGGAGACATTTGAGCAGAGACCTGAAAGATGAGAAGGAACCAGATGCAATCAGCAGGGGTAAAAGCACTCCAGTGAAGGAGAAGGGCAAGTGCAGGTCTTTGAGGCAGAAATGAATATATGCACCACCGAAGGAGAACCAGCAACATAAGTGGATTGCAGTGTGGTGAGTGAGGAGGAGTTGGCACCAACAGGAACCAGAGGGGTAGAGCAGTGCAACTTAATGTTGTCTGGCAGACCCTGGTAAAAATTGTACTTAGCCATTCCATCTTATTTTTTTAGACTTGTTCAAGGTAAAACTTTGGTTATATTTTCTTTCCCTCTCTCATTTCCTTCCTTCATATCTCCTTGTTTGGCAGGGATTTGCACTAATTTCTTGCCCTTTCCATTCTCCATCATTAGTTATTAATAAGTTACTATGAGTGTAATATCTAGAAGGCACTCTTCCTCCTCTTTCCCCAGTGTCTGTAGTCCTACCTATAACAGAAACCCAGTTGCCACGGCCTCTGATAGGGAATTCCCCTGTGCTGCTGAGCCGGAAGTCTTACCCGTACTCAGGGCAATGCCTGCCTGTGCATTGTGTATGTCAATCACTCATGCCCTTTCCCATTTGGCTTCTGATTTCACAAACGTGAATTGGGCTCTTTAATACTCATTGCTTGTTCACAATAGCCCCTTAAGTATTACTATTTCTGTTTTTAGAGAAGAGGAAATGCCCAGATGCTTGCCCAGTATTCCACAGACAGGAAGTTGCAGATGTGTGATATGAACACAGGTGTTGTCAGATAGTTTTGATCCTCTCTCAAACTCACATTTAAATCTTATGCTGCTTTTCAACATCCGATTTATGTTTTGCCAGTCCGCCCAGTTGCATGGAGACTGTGCCATCTTTACCAGTTTTCTTTCTTCCTGCTATGCCTTTGCCCTGAATCCATTATTCACCTCTTTTTGTATGCTCGGTTTTCCTGCAGCATTTAGTGAGGTGATACACTCTGAAATTCTTCAAACTCACCAAGAAGCATAAAGTGCATGTTCCACTGTGCTCCCTACATTCCTTCTAACTCCCCTATCACTTGCTACAATCGTTTGTTTAACTCTCTTCCTTTCCCAGTTAGTCTCCAGCCCATATTGTCCAGTGGTAGACGTTAGCTATGCATGGCTCTCAAATGCTTGCAACATGGCTGGTATAACTGAGGAACTGAATTTTAATTTTATTAAAATTTCTTGATTAAGTTTTTTTGATCAAATCATGTTTGAATTGCAATTATGATTTTGCTACAGATACCAAATTTCAAATAAAAATCAACAAAACATTCTGTGTGAATAAATTTACTATATGGAGTTTTTAACAAATAAGTATCATATATTTATTATTATTTTTAAATTGTGTGCTCCGCATCTTCTATATTTGTAGAATTTGTTTATGTATGTGTGTGTATGTTTCTTTTTCAGAAAGCTAGGTGTTATATATTTACCGCACACCACTAGGTATAGAGGATAATATCATATGATCAAAAAATCAGAAGAACGAGGTGTTAGTTTTAGCTTTGCCTGTAACTAGCAGTATGTCTAAAGTGAAGTCACTTAATTTATCTTGGCCATTTTTGAAAAAAATAAAATTGTTAAAGCTCTTTCAACTAAAAATGTTCATTTCTTGTGCACAGTTCAATGGCAGGGGTTGGGAATGTTAATATGAACATATATAAGAAATATCATAGTGGATTATGCTTACTTCTCTATATTCTGTATTGATTAGGTTAAATTCAAATTTAAAAACTTAGGCACTGAATTTTAACTGTTGAAAATTGAGCATCTGAATTGAGATGTACTGTAAATATAAAATATACAGGGATTTCACAGACTTAGTAAGAAAAAATTAATGCAAAAATATCTTAATTTGTTGTATGGATGACATGTTCAAATGATGATATTTTGGACATATTGGGCTAAATAAAATATCTTATGAATATTAATTTTAACTATTTCTTTTACTTTTTTAATGTGGCTACTAGAAACTTCAAAATTATGTATTTGGCTCTCAGTATGTTTCTATTGAAGGTTGCTGCCATTAACACTCCAAAGATAGAAATTACGTTTAATTTATTTTTGTATTTGCAGGCTCTAGCATGGTGCCAGGTACATAGTAAGTGCCCAGAATAAGTGGTTTGAATGAGTGAGTCAATGACTGGTTGAGTTTGCATCAACTTTAAATATTTTGCATGCTGCCTTGCACATAGAAGGCAGTCAATAAGCATCAGACTTTCAGATGATCTATTGATCACTGGTCTAGATTAAAATATATATATATATAATATACATATATATGTACTATATACACACACAAAGAAAGCATTATTTTTATGGGTTTTTTTGACACTATTTGGGACTTTCTGATATTTTTAGAGGGATCATAAACATAAACATCTTCTTTTCCCCTATTATGATAACAAAATAGGAGTTTTGAGGAGCTTACCATCTATCCTCATTACCTGATTCTAACATGCACTTTGTTCCCCATTTTAATGTGTCTGACAATTAAGGGCTGCCTCCTACAAATAAGGAATATATATAATGAGGCAACAGTGGTAGTTTCCTTATTTTTATCCACAGGTAGCTTTTATTAAATCAAAGTAATTTCTTATAATCACTGGCATCATAGACTCAAGAAAACAAGGTTGTGGAAATTCAAGACCAAAATGTTTGCATAAACATAATAAAATATTATTGAGATTCCACATGTTTCAAATGAGGTATAGTTTCAGGCATCCTCTAGGATTTGTGTGTGATGAGCATGTATATATAAACCTGGATCAGTGTGATCCAAAACAGATCAATAAAAAGTAGAATGAAAACTTAAGTAGAGATGGACAGGTTTAATTGGAGGAGACTTCTCAGAAGAAGTGATTGGGTTGCTTTAGAAATCCTTTTGGTGTATTTCCAATGGCTAAAGTTCAAACTGGAACAAGCCCCTTCCTCCTCTGATTCCTATCTGCCTTTTTATCTTTACCTCCTGCCACATTCCCCACCTCAGATTCTATGTTCGAACATGTCCTGTTGGTCATATTGTTTAAACACATGTGATTACTTCAATTATTGTGTCTGGTCCTTTTTTTCCTTTCCGTGCAAGGAGTCTTTCCTTTGGTCAGGTAGCTAGGAATTTCTTACTCTTACTTTGGGGCAAAGTTCAAGCTCTACTTCCCTTCCTAGGCCTTTTCTGAGATCTCAGACTGGACCCATCATGAAGGTAATTCTATTATAGGGCATCCATAAGTTATTTTTTCCACATCTGTCTGGGCAAAAAACCTTTGTGTTCTTATGCACTGGAGCTTTGCTTTATTCAAGTTGCTATCTCAAGAGCAGTTGTTCTTAAGCCTGGGTTCACAGTAGAATCATCTGAAGATCTTAAAACAACCAATCAACAGACAAACATACAAAAACTATGCCTCAGACCCACCTGAGATCAGGTAAATCAGAATTTGCAGAGGTAAAGCCCTGGGATAGATAAGTTTTAAGTTCCCTGAATAATTCCAATTTTAATTGAATTGAGAAACATTGATTTGTATGTATGCTCATGGAGTTCATTCATATTTATTGGTCTGAATTGAAGACTAAAGGTAACTACAGTGAATTATAGTAGGAATTTAGAATAAAGCAAGCCATCTTGACATTACAATAAAAAAATTTCTCATATGTACTAAAACAAAAACTAAAATAAAACTAAAAGGTCCAAAATGCAAGATTTCTAAGCATTCCGCTCTGCATTATAAGAACTGAAATTGTGCAATTCAGAGTATTTTGTTCATCTGTGAAATAAAGGTCATGAGCTATTTGGTCTCTAACACCGTTTCCAAGTCTAAACAAATATCTGAATCATAAAACTTTGGAGATGGAAAAGCTCTTAATGATCCTCTGGACTCTTATCTTACAGATGACTGAATAGCTTCATATATACAATACCCCATGCTGTTCAAAGAACTTTCATGATCACTATCTCAGAAAAATCCATTAGGTAGATCGATCATCCCCATTTAGTGGATAAGAAAACTGATGCTTGTGGTTATTATGTGATGGATCAAAGATCATACAGATGATTAATTACCGTATGTTCTGTCTTGCATATCATTTGAATGTCTGAAAGGAAGAAAAAGAGAAAGTTGAGGAAGTTCTTGAGATCTTTTAATAGCATAAATGTGAGGGAAAACATTTTCATTTCCAGTGTGCATGGAGTTAGAGAAGGGTGTGATTCATTATCAGCACCTGGACATATTTGTAAGTTCCATTCTTCTGTTCTGCACAGTGTTCTCTTCCCCACTCCCACACTTCCCCCACCCCATTCTCATCACTGAGGTCTAGTCATGACTCTCTCATTTCCTTTTTCCTACCTCTTATCGAAATACTCTTATCAGTACCTGCACATGTAAAGTGCTCTGCTGGTGACACTTGTGTTTATTCTCCTGTGCAGCACCTCAGAGGAGCCACACGACAACTTTTGCAGCAGGCTTAATTATTCTTAGCACAATTTTATAGATCAGGAATCCAAGATCTAAGGAAGTGAAGTGACTTAAATACAAATCAAACAGCTAGATTCTCATAGAGCTGAGTTTTCTTCCAATACAAGCAATGGAGCCAGATCATAGGTCACTGGAGACATGAAAGATTATATGGGACATGTAGACACATATGTAACTATTAATATAATTATCATTTGGCCCTATGTGATAGATGATCATTTTTAAATATTCACTCCCCTCTCCTGGTAGGACGAAGGTATTTCCCACCTACTGACAGTGAGCTTGGCTGCCTGACTTGGTTTGGCCATTAGGATGTTAATAGACTTTGTACGTGCCATGTCTGAGTTTTAAAGGTGACTGTGTGGCTGTGTTTGATGTTTTGCCTTCTGCTGCTGCCATGGCATGTGCTGGATGTGGGCTGTCCCCTCAAGCAGGGCCCCAAAGTGTGAAGACATGTGGGGCATAAGCAAATAGAGCTGAAGCAATTAGCTACGTGTAATGTGATTTTAAAAAAAGGTTTGTTGTTATAAGCCATTGAGATTTTGGGTTTGTTGTTAAGCAGCAAAACTATGGAGTCTTTCAGGCTTACAGTCGTACACAGTCTACTTCTTATAGACCAAGCATTCAAACTATATTATGAATGTGAAACATAAGATATTTTAAAATACCAATTTGTTATATGACTGTAGGAAAGTCTCATCACCATTCTGCACTCCCACTTAACTCTCATTAAATGTTAACCTATTCAGTTACGGGCAAGAGTTAGGAATAAAAAGTAAAAATTGTGATGTATCTTCTAGCTCTTAACAAATGTTAATTAAGACTCCTTGCCTGTAAAGTAAGCATTGTGAAATGTGAAGCCTCCATAGGGTGACAAGTGTGAAAACAGCACCATTATGACCAGAGCAGTTTGAGGCCAAACTTAGTAGAAGATTAAAATTTCCTTTTAAATCATCCTAAATTTTAAAACTGTACCATTAGCACAGTATTATCCATATGCTTTTCTCGACTGTTTAATTATAGAGGAGGCAGTTAAGCAGATCAAGAGACTCTATTAACAGACAAACCCAAAAGCAAATATGATGAAATGTAATTACAGGGAATAAATGATCTGGAGTTTCCCAAAGCCTCCCAGAACTCTAACAATGTTCTAAACATGATTTATGCCACCACAAAGTGAATCCGTACTTACCATCCATTTTCCCCACAATCTGCTTTCTGTACTGGAGAGAGAAAGCACGCACAGTCGGGTAAAATAACGGCCCATTTGCACAATAACATAGAATTTTTAAAGCCCCTTTCTGCATCTCACTTTTGGAATGTTGTATTATACTTGGTAGCTCTGGAGGAATCTCATTTTTATAATCTAAAAAATGTTGTCCACACACATGATTAAGACCTCAAGACCCTGAAAATAGTGAGGGATATCATACAGAATTCATGTGATTCAGCTACCTGAGGGAAATGGCCAGTCATTCAAATCATGACATTCAAAAGGCTAGTTCTGGACTGGTACTGGTAGTTAGGGGTCTCCAGCAGAGACATATTCAGACAGATAGAAGGGTTCATTCTTCCATGAGAATCTGCCTGGTTTGAAAAATGGACTCTGGAAATAGATTCTTCAATTAAATTGATGTGGTAGCATTTTGGATACAAGGCGCAACACTGTAGGATTGATTCTCAATTTTTACCTACCTATTAGATATGTGACTGGTTGCATTATTATATAGCTATTATACATATATAGTAGATATTATATAGCAAAGCTTTGTGTGATTGACTCATGCCCTGGACAGGAGTTGGCCTACAGGAAAAGTTATGAAGTACTCATAGGTGAGTGGAACCTAAAATGGAGAGCAAGAACTAAAGGACAGGAGAATTAAAACTAGAGCTTTTGTTTACAAAGAGGGGAATTCTTTGTTCTAGACTCAATCTAGTCAAGTGCGGACATAATTTTTTTTTTTTAGGTCCTCTTCTTTCTCATACTCCACTATATTTCTGTAATTCATATAGATTCAACAAATGTATAATAAACCCTGATTTCCAAACACTTATACATGTTACTTAATCTTTACAACTATCTTGAGAGGTTGGTCTTATAACACCCATTTTTTTGCTAAGGAAACTAAAGCATGACTCAGAAAGATTGCTCCAAATCATAGTTAAGTATGCCAGAATCGGAATTTATATCCACATCACTAAAATCCAAATCCATACCATGATATAAATGGTGACTTATATTTGGATAGCAAGTTAGAATTCTTAAACCACTTATCAATCCACAGTCTCATTGAACCTACCAGTAAGTTAGTCAGGAAGAAGTCAAAACATATGTTAACCATGTTTATTACTTCATTGACCTCTGCCTAGCATGGTTCCATGCACATAGAAGGCACTCAATAAAAGTTTCTTGAATGATCTATTGGCAAGTCAGAAAGTTATAGTTTATACAATTGAAAATTATATTTTTAAATACTTTCTTTTGATATGAAGCAAACTGTTAAGATAGTATTAATTCCAGAGTTTCATGGCTAAGAAAAAGAGTATTTGGGAAAAAAAAAAAGCTAGAGGCCATAAAATTTCATACTACAATCAAAATAACATTATAATTTTCTTGTTTTATTTTCAATGCACTAGAGAAATATATAAGCATCCAGATAAGGGTCACAGGATTAAGAAAAAACGTTTGCGTTTCAGAAGAAGCTCATCCTAGAATCATCTTTCCATAGACCTTCTAACATTCATCCAGATGGAACATATTTCTGCTCTCATTCATCCAATTTACTCTGTTCTTTAATTTCTGTATATAATGAACAGTTGTCTATCTGTATATTGTTATGTCTTCCAGATAACGTAGATCTAACTTACTAGTAAAATGATAAAGTAAATAAATGGTTAGATTAATGGTTAGAATGACTAATAAACTTGTACATATTATTTGCATTCATAGTATTCCTATATACATATAATATTTATTCATATGTGTGTACATTTATATGCTTACATAAATAAGCATATGTTTAAAAGTAGAATACGAAAAACGATGTGTTAATTGTAGCAGTACCTATGAGCTACTCTATACTTAAATTTATGGAATTATTATGTTTCTGAAAAATTTAGCTTACATTTCTTTCTCATATCAGTTTTAAATGAAAAAGGTAAGATCATAATGTAAATGATCATAAAATCATAGGATATTAAAATTGAAAGAGATAATGACCTAATTTAGCTCCTTAAGAATCCCCTGTAATTTATCTCTAGAAAATGGCTTTGTTCACTGTTTAAATGATATGTTTATCCCTTTCGAAGGCAGCCTTTTCACGATATGGCATTACAAAGTCTCACCTTGAACCAAATCAGTCTCTTTGTAACCCTCAGCTGATTCTCTATCAGGAATAATGCAGCTTTTTCTCCATATTTTATACAAGAGCTTTCCTTAATTCTTTATTCCAACGTAAACCTCTCTGTGTTCTTGAACTCTTCCTCAATTATTATTATTTATGATATGCATAATTTGTTTAAAGAAATTGTTTTTATAAATTAAATAATCATCTTGTAACATTTTGTAAGTTTGTCTATAAAACAAAATAGTCACAAGTTTGCAATTATCAAAAAATATATTCTTCATGCTAATCCAGAAAATTTTTAAATCTTTAAGAGGCAACATCCTATTCTCAAATTCCCCTATTTTAAAATTTTAGACAATTTTATTCCTCTTAAAATTGCGCACTCTTAGGGCACATTTTTTATACCTTTGTCGGGTATCTAGGTAGCAAACAAAAACTACCGCAGGTGTTTCTGAGGAGAAAAATATTTAAAATAGGGCAATAGCTGCTTATGAACTTGCTGAAAGGACTTGAGGAAGAGGTTCCACAGTGAAGAAGTGGCTGCTAAGGCAGGACTCTTGTCAAATGAGAAAGGAGGGTAGATATGAGCTCACTGCAACTGAATTCAAGAACAGGCTGCCATGGCCCTGATCAAGGCCGAGAAACTACAGTCAGGAAGTGTTGCCAATGGCAGTACGTGTGTATGGACGCTGGAGCTCAGAGTCCTTCCCTGCTGCCACTGCAGCTGTTGCTCAACACCGTGAAGCTGGAACATGGACACTGATTCCTCTGCAACTTTGCTTCCTGGAAATAAATACTCCAAAGCTGTGGGAATATGCCTTCCATGCCATTTTGCCTTTCAAAACTTGCATGAGTGCATGCATCAGAGATTCTTAACTTGCCTTCAGAACCTGAGCTCCAAGAGACTCTAGAGAAGGTAGATTACTGCCTTCTGTGTTCAGCAATCTGGGCTGAGACACTAGGCGATGGTGGGAATGGAGGTTAAGTGCTAATTGGAAGTATCCTGAGCATTTGGTCTCACTGGAAAAAAATGAAACTAACTTTTATTGAATACCAAATATATTTGAGGCATTATATCAGCCACTTTACACACAAAAGGTCATTCAATTTTCAAAATCCTGTTGTTAATTATCATCATCATTTGTAGAAGGCAATACAGGATCAAAGAGGCTAAATGTGTTCAGGTCCACTCAGCTACTAAATGTTGATTCCATGCTCACATTTGTTCCTTCCATCTTCAAGTTCAAGAATATTTGTCTTCTGACATACTTTTTCCTTTTGAGAAAGAACTTACTCAGAATACTGTAAAGCATCCATTTCCATCACTTGAGTTGTTTAGATTGTTATAAAGTTCCTCACTATTGCTATGCCTAAATCTCATTTGTCTACACTCCACTCCTTAGAAATAGATTCAATGATTCCAGTGCACCTTTTACAAAATAACACTGTATGTGGATGCATACTTTATCAGTTTTATTGTTTCTTTTTCTTTTTTTGGCTATTCTTCCAGCCCACTTTGAGCTAAGAGTACAATTAATGCTATAAATAAACAAACCCCACCAAAGATTCTAGCCTAAGTCCATGTTTATAAGACAACATTTTATTATGAAGTGTGGTTGTTCTTAAGTTACCCAACCCAGGCAAGACTAACGTATGAGGGAATTTGGGGAGACAATGGGTATAAAACAAACCATTGATTTCTTTTGTAAGTTCTTCAGAGAAGATGTATTGTATCTATTAGAGGTTATAGCCCATCACACTGTAAGCTTTTCCAAGAGGAAAGAAAAAAAAAACAAACAGTGATTTGTCCCCTGGAGAGAAATATACCCACCAGTCGCTGGTGGAATGAGCCTCATGGATTGCAAGCTTTTTCTCCCTGCAATTACAGTGAAACAAATGCTCTAAACTAATAAGCAGACAAATGACTGTTGCAATCTGCTTTAGCAGCCCTCATTTCAGACAGAATATTTAAAGCTCTGAGTCTTTTCTAGGAAAATTCTTTTGAACTTGCATCCTAAGCAAAGAGCTGTTAACAGTTTTTCCAGATAAATAAAATCCTGATGTGATGGTAATGCCATCACCATGATATATTTATTGTTCAATTTTCTTAGACCATTTCAGGCAATGAGCTTATAGAGCAGTCACATTATTGCTTATGTGCAATAGGCTAGCATAAGTTTTTTACATGCTTGTCACCAAAAAAAGATCCTGTTTCATTCTTTCACACCAGAGAATGTCATTTCCCTTAAATGGGGAAAAGGAAAAGACAGAGACGAAGAGCTCTTGAGTTTGTAGAGGAAAGTTTCCCAAATCAACCTCTTCTTTAGGTTTGTAATCCATTTAAATCCTTTTTTATAAATATATAGGTATATAATACATCTCAGTGAAATAAAAAGTGAGAAAGGTTAAAATCCATGTTGCCATACACTGGGATAACCAGTCTTACATAGAGAAGCTAAAGTTAAATAGGGCTCACGGTTATACCCAAAAGGAGATGTGGGTGTCCAGACATAGATGTACATGGGTTTGAATTTCAGTGAGGGCTTCCATTATCCCAAAATCCTTGGCACTTTTCTTGGGTTAAGAGAAAAATCAATGTTAGAGATGCATGTGCATGTCTGTCTGTGTGTGTGTGTGTGTGTGTGTATGGACTGGAAGAACAGAGTGCATAGAATGAAGCTTTAGTAGAAGGTAAAAGTGGTAACTAACACCTCTGGAAAAAGGAAGCTCAAGGGACCCTAAAATTATTCCTATCTACCTTTGTGAAAAAGTAAATCTATATAATAGAGAAATCAGGTAAGAGAGTTTTACACCCCATGAGACCACAGGACCCTATCTCTGGTGTCCTACCTCTAAGAAGAGCACTTAATAGTGGCCAGATTCCCGTAAACATGCTCTCTGCATTATTCTAGCCATTAGAGCCCTTGTGGCAGGAAAAGTGAAGCATCCAGGATCTCACACCAGCTGGGGGCTTTCAGATACCACTGGACATTCACTTTTGTTTGACATAGCATGCATGCCCCTGTATGTATATTTTCTAGTATGCACTGGGGTTGAGCAGCTGCAATTGGGGTAGGGAAGATACCATTTGGAAAAAAAAAAAAGGGATGAATTATTTAGGGATTTTTGAAGGTGAGTTATGTAAACATACTCTGTCTAACTTAAGCAAAAAGGAGGATTTGTTAAGAATATGGGGTAGTTTGCTGAAATTAAAGAAAAATTATCAAGTTTAAGTATCGAGAGAGAGAAGCACCAGATAGGTCTAGGGATCTAGCCAGAAGGATCTAATGGACAGTTTCTTCAGGATGCTTTGGATGGGAAGAATCTGCAATGGGATTTCAATGTTTGCACCACTCTGAGGAAGGAGCAGAAAGCATTTGACTGGCTTATCCTGGGCCCTCAGCCAACCCCTTTTCTGGAAGAAGTCAGAGCAATTTGATTGACTGTCTCTCCACGGTACTGCGGTGTAGCGATAATGCCCCAAGCAACGTACAGAGTATTTCACAAGAAAAAGGGAGAAATGATTCTAGGTATGAACAGAGAACATATTGTATTCTAACCATTCTGTGGAAGATATTGTACTTAGTAAAAGTAATGAAGAGAGATAATAAAAACAACACCATAAAAACAAAAAGACAAGATAAAGCATAAAGAGAGAAGACTGAGAAGACAAAAAAGAAAAATAAAGGAAACGGGACAGAAAAAGAAAAGAAAACAGAGGGGGAAGCAGTTGAAAAGAGAACCCCTCACTCTAATTCCTAATCGATGTTGACATTGGACCGGGTGAGGTGGCTCATGCCTGTAATCCTAGCACTCTGGAGGCCGAGGCAGGTGGATCATTTGAGTTCAGGAATTCGAGACCAGCCTCAGCAAGAGCGAGGCCTCATCTGTACTAAAAATAGAAAGAAATTATCTGGACAACTAAAAATATATCTAAAAAATTAGCCATGCATGGTGGCAAATGCCTGTAGCCCCAGCTACTCAGGAGGCTGAGGCAGAAGGATTGCTTGAGCCCAGGAGTTTGAGGTTGCTGTGAGCTACGCTGATGCCACGGCACTCTAGCCCGGGCAACAGAGTGAGACTCTGTCACAAAAAAAAAAAAAAAAAAAAAAAAGTGCTGACATTAATATTAGTACTTTCTTTTGACTGAAGAAGCTGAAGTTTGGTGAGTATGAGTAACTTGCTAATGGCACACAAGTTGGCAGAATTGGTCAAAACCAACTGTTTTTCTAACACAGAATTTCCCCCTACAATCATCTTTTTGTTCACAGACCATCAAAGAGATCTTCTCCAAGTCCCAAAATATTTTGATGGTCAGAGTTACCCATTTTTTATAGTTATTGTCTGCTGACCGTAAGGCAGACTTCCCTGGTCAAAAATCAGCTGAATTCAGTTCTGTGTTAAGGGACAAGCACTGTGCTGGTGAATGACAGGGGCAGGAAAGAGAGGTGTCAAACCAAGAAGAATTAGAAGGAGTCAATACAATAGAATTACAAGACTGCGTTTTTGGGTGGCAGTCAGCTGAAACTGGCTCTGGCTAACTTAAGGAAATTTACAGCCCTGGGGGAGTGCATATCATAGGTTAACTCACATACATGCCATAGGCTAAGGACATTAATTGGTAGTTTGGAACCAAGAAAAAAACTGGACGTGCCCAATGTGCACATGGCAAAATACTAGGCCATTCATATATTGGATGAAATAAACAGAAACCTCAAGACTTCGACATCCATTAAAAAATGGGCCCACTATAAAAAGGAAACAATGAGATCTTCCAGTTTAGGGTCTTAGAGAAGTACAAGCTCCATATACACCAGTAGTGTAATATTGCTACCACAAAACTACTATGAACTGGGCATTCAGTTAAAGAAAACAAATACCCACAATAAGGAAGAGAGAGTATATACTACCCTTGCAGGAATCCTATTAATTAGCTACAGTTGGGTCCCCTAGAATGATTCGAACAATAACGCCCCACCAGTGTCACAGCACTTCATCTCTTTAAAGTGTGATTTCCAGTCAAACACCTGCAATGCAGAGTTCCCCATTAGGAAAAGCAGCACAGGAGAACCTGCCATGAGTGTAAATTCAACCCTGAGGCAATTCGATCAGCTGTGTTTTCTCAGAGGTCTAAAGCACTGATGTTTAAGCACCTGACGTGATTGAATCAGTTCTCACTGTGGAGACTCAGTCCCACTTCCTGCCAGCGTTGAGGAATGATCCACCTATATTTAGAAGGAGAAGAGATCCAGAGAAAGTGTGTCATCCAACCCCATGTTTCCCGAGGAAATAGAAAATCAGGAAGAAGTTGCTTCCTGACCATTGTTGAAACAGAGGCTAGAATTTTGATGTCACTGGAAATTCGATGCTGTTCCCATTACTTGGCTCTTTTAGCAACATCCTCTCTCCTAAATATACAGCCAGCTCCCTGGTTACTGCTGTTTCTGAATACAGCCCAACATACATGTGTGACTGGCTTCACAGATTAACCCAGCAGAAGTCAGCATACCAGATTTCTTGGTTGTACTGCAGAAATTTCTCTTCTGTTTAGCATATAAAGGCACTTTCTCTATTTGATCAGACTCTACTAAATGAAGATTTTCTATAAATGCCCAGAGCTCCAAATAAATCCGATTATATCCAATGGCATATAGGTAGTTTGTCTAATGAAAAGCAGGCAAGGAAACTAATGGAACTCAGGAAGCCATTCTAAAAGAAATGAATTGGTTTTGTTTCCTTTGGGTTTGGATTTCAGTAGAGGTAATGTTCGGAAAGCCACCTTGATCTCTCTGAGGCTGCTTCCTGCTGTAAAGTAATAATGTGTGCCCCATCTCTCATTGCCACTCACTCCCTTCAACGCCATTGATCTGCCTGGGTCTCTCTCATCCAGCCCTCCTCTTAACTGTTACTACTCCAGGGAAGGCTCCCTGACCCTTTTTTAGTGAGGCAGAGCTTTCTTTGAGACTCTCCCATTTTCCTTCAAAGTACTTACTTCAGTTTGGTTGTTATATTATAGCTATATTTGGTAATTAATATTCCTTATCTGTTTCCCCAAGATTACAGGCTGAGGGAGAAAAAGAACTGTTTTTCCCTAATACATCACTATTTCCCTAGCACCTAGCTCAGTTTCAGGCATAGAACTAGTTTCCAATAAACTTGAGAACTGTGTGAAAGAGTAATTGAATGAATTAATATGTATGCTTTAAACACATTTTCTTTTAAGTAATAGAAAATTGCATCTCACAGCAAATTTATTTTTTAAATTAAAATATTAACTCATTTGGTTTATATTATGAAGTGATGAGTAAAATCACTGAAGGTAAGTAGGTAGGTAGATATATATACAGATAGGTAGATAGATAGATCCAGCCACAAAATATTTAGAAAGCCATACATTTTAAGGTAATTTTTATTCTATGTGATTATCTTTGGAGGTCACCTTTATGTATAAAGGATATTAATAAAAGTTATTTCAAGAGGATTCATTTATTCAGTCATTCATTCTATTCAACATTTCTTTTGTACTTTAGGGTGTCAGGCTTGGGTTCTAAGAATACCAAAATAAAAAGACTTGCTTCCCATCCTTGGGAGCTCACAGTTTGCTCTTTCCATAGATTAGTAAATCAATAATAACAGGAGTAGTTGATGGAGGTACTATAGAGGTGAGTCCTATAAATGCAGGAAAGCAGGGCAGAATGTGGAGGAGAAGGCCTCCATTCAGTCCAGAAGAAATCATGGTCAGATATTTTCAAGAATTGCTGATGCTTAAGAAGGCTCTTGAAAGGAGGGCTGTTCCTTCCACAACTTCCTGAGAGGGTTCCTAAGGTGTTCTAGGCATGATGAAAGGCATGGAGGATGGGGAAAACTTGGAAAATTCTGTGACCCATAAGCTGTTGAGTATGAATCAATTCCAAGGACCTGTGTGATGTAGAGAGAGAAGAAAGTGGAAAGGGAACTATATCTGACAGGAATCTATGTGCTGCTGAGTTAATGATGATGTTTACTTTTAAGTTCCCATAGGTCAGTTCCATTTGTTTTTTTCAGAATGCAGGACAGAGTACAGCACAACTATTTGTAGGCATCAGTGAGCAAAGGCATAATGATTAGGACTATTTATTGAGCACCTATGATCTGGGCATTATGTCATCTAACACTCACAACAGCTGCTAGCTGACTAGTATTTCTTCTATTTTACCAAAACATAAACTAAGGCTCAGGTAAGTGATACAAAGTTGTTAAGGTCACACAGAGGATTTGGGACAGGGCCGGAATTAAGTCTTAGGTCCACAATGGTTCCGAAGCTCATGCTCCTTTTGCTACTCCCCAGTGGTAATGACTCAGCATCACACTAGGAATGGTTCTGATTACTCCAGTCTAAATCTGAATACATCCTTGCTTCATTTAATCACCCTGCACAGAGGTTTCTTTTCTGCACAAAGAAGTGTTATTTGAAAACACCCTAAAATAGTTGCTTTGAGAATTAAGCTATTGGATCACCCTAATAAAAGCAAAACAAAAAACAGAAAAAAAGATATTCAAATTTTTTTCTTTCAAAACTGGGATCAAACAAAATAAATAGTCCATGGAAAATGTGGGGTCCAACTAACCGAACGTCTTCCAACTTGAACCTGTCTCTTTCTAAGTTGGTTCACTTTTTCATGTTAATTATGTTTGGCATATATGGCGAAGGCCAGGGGGAAAACTTGTAGTATTTAGGGTTATGGAAAGACTTCATATCTCCTATGAAGGGCTGACAGGCCAAACAAACCCACTGAGCTATACTTAGATTGTCTTGTTGTCACTTTTGATCTTATTTTCATTTATGACCTTTTGTGCAAGCTCAGCAAACTGATGTGAAACACAATGTAATAACATGTTCGTTTAATCTTTGTAAGCAAGACTTACATCACAGTTGGTGAAGCTTGCTAGGTTAACTATCTCAGACTCCAGAAATATTCAGCCAGTAATTCTTTTTTTTATTTCATTTACTCATTTATTATATCTGAACTCTGAGTTCCACAGAACTTAATGGAAATTGGATCATTGGATCTAGCAAACCTGAGCATAGTTTTTTTCTCTTGTTTGCTATTAATTATATTATCAAGAACATTTAATGGCTGTTATTCACTCCAGAATTGACAAAAGCAACTCCAGAATTGAAAAAGGAGACACTAAATATGTATTTGTGACCATTTCAGAGGTGGATAGTATCAAAATCTCATCAAATGGGCAGGTGTTTGCACTTCACCTCGTGGTGTTTTGAGAGACAATGATAAGAATAAAAGGCAGAAAAACACAAGCCCCACTTTTCCTCAAGAAATTTACAGATAAAACTAGCCTTATATGAGATAGTAATCATTTCTTAAAAGCTTACTCTGTGTAAAACACTACATTAAATTTGTTGTATTCAGAGTGAGTAGAACACAGAGATTGCTTTGGATTTGGTAAAAGGGCAAATTATAATTTTTCTTCACAGTAGATGGGAGATTTTAGGCAAGTATCATAACTTTTCTGGACATCTTTCTTATTAAAGAGGAGATTTTATTTTATTTTATTTTTCCTGGTGCTGCCCCAGTGTTTTGTTTTGTTTTGTTTTGTTTTTTCATTTCAGGGTATTGTGAGGGTACAAACATTTTGGTTACATTTTATGTCTTTGCCTCATCCAAGCGAGAGTTAGAGGCATGCCTTTCCGCTCTACAATGCTCCCTGTGTCCTTTAGTTGTGAGTTTCCTCCCCCATCCTCCTAATCCCTGGAGAATATTACTGCCATGTGAGCACCCTAATGTTCATCAGTTAGTACCAATTTGACGGTGAGTACAAGTGAAGCCCATTTTTCCGATCTTGTGATACCTCACTTTGGATAATGGACTGGGCTCAAGTTCAATTCAGGAAAATATAAGAGGCACTAAATCACTGTCTTTTCTTATAATTGAGTAATATTTCATTGTATACATATACCAAATTTTAATAATCCACTCATGAATTGACCAGAGTTTGGGTTGTTTCCACATCCTTGCAATAGTGAATTGTGCTGCCATAAACATTCGGGTGCTGATGTCTTTATTATAGAATGTCTTTTGCTCTTTTGGGTAGATGCCTAATAGTGCTATTGCTGGATCGAATGGTATTTCTATTTTTAGCTCTTTGAGGTATCTAAAGAGATATTAATTGTACATACTTTATATGATAAAGCTTCTGAAGTGCTGATCACAGCATCTGGTACATAGTAAGAGCTTTATAACTTAGTAGATGTTGCAGTTCAGTCTCTAATTGAGACTGTGATGTGTCATTGGCTAAGAGATCAGAAAACATCAGTCCTATAAGCCACTTCTGGTGTTCAAACTCTATGGTTTTAAAAATTCGTACAACAGGGATCTTGGCTGAGTCAGAACCCAAATTTTGATATGACCAGAAAGTGAGTCTGGTGATGGCTGATCCCATATTCTGCCTCCCTCAGTGCATCTATTGGCATCCACTGATTTTGGAGAGTGTCCTGAGGTTGGGAATGTGGGATAATATGTTGCACTCTATTCAACTTTGGGGATTCAAAGTTTTATAGATATGTCTGCCAACCTCAAAGTTGGGGCTAAAAGGGCCAGGAAGACAGATCATAAAAGAAACAGAGCCTGATAAATCTTCATAAATTCATCACCAGGGCCTCAGGGTTGGAAAGGAGTCAAGGGGAGATGTGCTATAGCGCACACACAGGGCACATATAGGGTGTGACAGCTTGCACTTTCATATGGATTGACTCAGCTACTTTGGAGGTGTTTATAAGTAGTTAAAGAACAAGGTGTGATAGTTAATTTTATGTGTCAACATGGTTGGGCAATGGGGTCCCCAGATTAAACATCATTTCTGAGTGTGTCTGTGAGGGTGTTTAGGATGAGATTAGCATTTGAGTTGATAGACTGAGTAAAGTGAATTGCCCTCTCCAATGTGGGTGAGCATCATGCAGATCCTTGAGAGCCAGAATAGAACAAAAGAACTGCTCGAGCTCAATCATGTCATGTAATATTCTCCTGCCCTCAAACTGCATTTATACCATCAGCTCTCCTGGCTCTCAGCCTTCAGACTCAGACTGAATTACACCACTGGTTTTCCTGGGTCTCCAGCTTGCAGACAGCAAATCGTTGGACTTCTCAGCCTCCATAATCACACGAGCTAATTCCTCACGATAAATGTGTGTGTGTATATATATATATATATATATATATATATATATATATAAAATCTCTTATTGGTTCTGTTTCCCTGGAGAACGTTGACTAAATACACAGGGTATGCTACTAAATGCAGTAATCCTTGGGTAACACACACTCTGTGAGCATAACATAAGGTAGGAGCTTGTCCCTTCCCACTCTGCATGGTGGCTGAGTGGGGAATGAGAAGCAGAGAGGGCAAGATGAGAAATGGAAATCTGCTTCTGCTTGGGTAGAAATTTCTGCAGATCCATTGATACTGTCATCAGCCAAGTGAGCTCCTCAGGGCAGAGGATGTCAGGGATGCTGAATCAGGGATCCGAGAAGTGAAGGCAATACTGAACCCCAGAGGCCAGCAAAAAACAACAGCACTCACTTCACATGCTGGTTCCAGAACTGTCTGCATCTGTTAAATGACAAATGCTACTTTTGTACCTTTGTGAAAAACAAATTATTTATCTAACCATAATAATAAACACTATGATTTATTGATCATGTGCCATGTGACAATTACCATGGCATACATATCATATAAATCATGTCTAATTCTCACAACTAACAATTCACACATTGCTGATCCCAATTTAAAGATGAGGAAACCACAACTTAGGGAGAAGGCATAACTCTCTACCTATCACATCATTAGGACTCAAATACAGATCCAATGTGTCCTGAGTTCTCACTCTTTCCACTTTGATATGGCAGGTGGAAGATGATAATGGGCTGCTTGGGGAAATACTCCATGCTTCACAGACATTTCCTGGCTGCCATGGTTCCCCTTGATCTGATTCTATGGTCCAGGGCTGTCACTGATTCATGAGTACAAGAAAGGAATGCTAGTGAGCTCATGAGACAATTTGATGTCGGGGAGTCTGTTTGCTTTGGCCTGTAATGCTGGAAATGAAACAGTGGTCTGGATAAGCCAATGTCTGATACTGCCTGTGTGAATAAGATGTGACTGATAGGCAAGATTGCTGACTAAATCAACCAAGCAGACAGCAAGCCCTTCATGTTAATCATGACTAAATGGGAGCCCTGCTCATCTAATACAGATTTAGAGATATATAAATTAGAGGCAGGCTGGTTGCATTCAAGAGTAATTAATGAATGAGAAAATGAGCTATTTGTCTCAGTCTAGCATAGCATCCCTGCCACTTCCAAGACAGTGTAATGACTGGAAATAGCCCAGAAATATAGATCTTATGACTCCTAGTTCAGCAAAATGAAGAAGGATAGGAAGTAGTAGAGCTGGACTGAGAATTTAAAACCCAGCATGTATTTCATCATATCACTATATAGCAGTAAGAGCAGTAATATAATAGTAACAATAAAAATAGTAATGATAATGGGAAGATGAGAAGGAGAGGAGGAGAAAGAGGAGGAAGAAGATGAGAAAAAGTTCTGACTACCACTTAAATGAGCACTTTCTATGTGCACTGGGCTAAGCCCTTTACATACATAGTTCCATTTAAGAGTATTAAATGGAGTGCTGAGAAGTAGTCATTTTAATCCCTATCAGTAGAGGAGGAACTTAACTCTGGGGGGTTATGTGATTGTCCAAAGTCAGCCAGCAAGTGAGTAGAGAGCCAGGATTTGAAACGTAAAACTGGAACATGCTGGGCTCCAGATCCTCTGACGTTAACCTCTTCAACTGAAAGATCACAGGCCCTGCCTTCCATGTGCTGCAATCTCACGGAGGAAGCTTCTCCCTCCGTTACATTCTAAAGTGAATGTGTCCCTGAAGAATTCCTGGAGCTTCTCAGAACCGTTTTTTCTTCTATAAAATGGAGATAATAAATGATCTGCCTATTGCATCTGGTGTGGGTAACGTTCATTACATTACACAAAGGTGACACTGCTTCATTATTGTTGTATTAACATTTGTAGCATGACTGTCTTTATTCCTATTGGTACACATCCCCTACTGAACCAAGGCTGGAGTCATGTGGCAATGCCCAAATACCCCCTCTGACTTTCCTAATCTCGGGGAACTAGTGTGCTACGATCACTCGCACTTATTTCAGTTGGTGTAGTTGAGCAATGTGGCAGCCCCATAAGACACAGGTACTGTGGAAACACTGGCCTGCTGTGTGCATCCTGAGGAGGTTCACCTGCTGACACTGAGCAGGTGAGCAGGTGAGCATGCCTCTGTATGGTTGCTTTCCCATCCTCAGTCACTTCATACTGCATTTATTCTTTTGAAGAAAATATCCCACCAGCCAATAAGTACCTGAAAAATGTAACGGTGTCCTTCACTTCCTCCTCCCCTTACCAGTGGCCAGTGGCCATGGTACTGAGAGAGAGAGAGAGAGAGAGAGAGAGAGAGAGAGAGAGAGAGACATGAGGGAGGTAGAATCAACAAGATTAAACAAGAAGGTGGTGGTTTGTCCATGTCACTAACCAACTAAAGGAACTATGATGACCCAGCAAGTGGGGACTATATCAGTCTTGCCCATGATTTCATATGCAGTGCCCAGCATAGTACCTGGCATAAAACGTGTGGAGAGAGTTCTTAATAAATACCTGATGAACTCATGAATCAACGTAAGAGTAGTCAACACTTGGGGAGTATGTTCAATGGGAAAGGCAGTGTGCTAAGCATTTTACACGTGGTTTTTTATTTAATTCTTTAAATGTTATTTTCCATTTTGTGGATCAAGAGGTGGAAATGTAAATAGGTCAAGTAACTTAGTCAAGGTCATATAGCTAATGTTAGACAGGGATTTAAATCAAGGCAGATTGACTCCAGTTTGGGCTTTTAACCACGATGCTATACCACCTCTTTAGTGCAACTCTCTATAGCTTTATAGAGGAAAAGGAGAACTGAAAACATGTGACTCACCCGAGAAACTTCATGGCTTCAAATAATGCCTATGTGTAGGTGTTTCCTGGAATTTCAGAAATACATGTCATGAAAAGGGAGAAAGAAGAAAGATAGCCCCAAAGGGAAATAAGGAAAAACTTTTCCTTGAAATGAATGGGTGCATTGCTGAGTTTTCTAAGTTATCAGAGGATTTGGCAAATGGAAAGGAAAGTCTGCAAGGAGCCTTGGAGAAGAAGTCAGATCCCAGAAGTTTCAAAGATGATTCATTACTTGTACAAACCAAAAGGGATGTCAGAAAGTGCCCACAGGGATTAGGTTGTGGGAACACTGATTCCAAGACCACTGGGCTGACTCAGAGAGAGGCATTTTTGCAGCTACTCAAGACTAAGGATGAGTGAGTACAGTGAAAGCTTTAAGAGCAGCATCATGTATGATGTATTCAAGAGGGGGGATAAAGGCCAAGAACAGCAAGTTTCACTTGTTTGTAATTCCACTCTATAGTCCAGGAAGAATGGCTGTTTCCATATTATTTAGAAATAAAAGGTCTGTTAGAGACACTAGCTAGATGGAGGTTGTGAGATTATGTTTCACACAGGAAAAATCTGAAACATGGACAAGGGGACTTAAAAATCATGTGCAACTATGTTGGTAGAAATGGAAAGAGGAGAAGAATGATTGTCTAAATTATTCAATATCTTATTTGTAACCTGAAGAAATCCCATTTCTTCAGGGCCCAGTTAAATCTCTGAGTCTCTCCATGAAGACTTTTCTGACCCACTCAACATACAGTGTCACCTGGCTCCTCTGACTCCAGTCACACTAAGAACCTGAACCTCTAATTGAGCATTTAGTGTAGATTGCACTATGTTATGCGTTAATATTTGATGTGGATGTGGCTGTCCCTCCTCACCTACCAACTAATTGTGATGCTTTAAGGATGGGAGTTATATCCTGCATATATTTTCCTTATTGTACAATAAGGGAAGAATCGCTTTTTGCTAAATGAGCAAGTAATCTTGATTCACACAGAAAAGTTCTCAAATATTGTTCTGCAGTATTGTTGCATAATTTTGAGCAAGTGAGAAAGAGAGCTAACGTTTGCAGATTCTCTACTATGTGACTATGTGTCTATGCTCTATATCATTGTCTAGAAACCTGTGGACTCAAAGCTCCAATTCCAGGCTGAGCACAATTTGGCTGGACCCCAACCATGGCCAGGAGTTGGGGTGTCATTGCATGCTGGACATAGGATTTCAAACTGAGAGGGCCATGATAGAAGCACAATGTTAGAGAAAAGCTGAATCACACCTCAGGAGGATTAAAAAAAAGTTAATCTATATTCAAAGGACGTAGACAGGTCAGAGAGAAGGAATCTTAGCTAGAGCAAGAGGAAATACAGAGAGCCTGGGACAATGCCCTGAGCCTAAGAATTTTGTAGCAACAACTTTTTGAGTGAAAGCAGAAATAAGTCCTCCAGTCTGGGTGCATCATGTTTGTGTTCTCATCTATTGGGGAGCTTCAGCTTCTCATCGGTCCAAGAGAATAAGGGAGAATATCTGCCTTACCAGATTGCTAGGAGAATTGAGTAAGGTAAGATAGGTGGCATTGCTGAACACAGCACGTGAATCTCTTTACTTCACTCACCGCCTAATAGTTTATGCTCAAAACATGCTTATTGCATACATAAATATGTGAATAAAGGAGCTAATGAATCCTTGCTGAAGTCTCAGACACTGTCTCCTAACTTCTGCCTTAAAATTCCTTTTCCCAGATTGCAGGTTTAGGAATTGATGCATTTCTTAATTGCCTGTCAGTAAAAGAGAGGTTAATGTTTTGCTGTTCCATGCTCTGGTGACTCAGATTTAGGAAAAGGTAGCAAAGAGCACCTTGAAAGAGTAGGGCCTGTCATCCAGGCCAGAGAGGCTGGAGTGCAGTGGCGTCATCATAGCTCACTGTAACCTCAAACTCCTGGGCTTAAGAGATCCTTTTGCCTCAGCCCCCAGAGTAGCTGGGACTACAGACATGTGCCACAACACCTAGATAATTTTTTAAATTTTTTGTAGAGATGGAGCCTCACTGTATTGTTCTGGCTGGTCTCAAACTCCTGGTCTCAAGCCATCCTCTGAGCTTGACCTCTTAAAGTACTGAAATTACAGGTGTGAGCTACCTGACCTACAATGGGTATTTCTTTGTCAGGAATGATCTGACCTTACCCACATTGGTCAGATCAGGGGAGTGATGACAATAAAGTGTAAAAATTGTGTTGGTCCCTGCATAATTTTTTCAATATGTGGATGGATATTTCGAAGCAGTTAAGGGCAACTTATCTCACAATTAGAGAGAAAGATCAGAAGTAAGAATTGAAAATCTATAGAGGGGTCTTTGTTTAGTGCAAGTGGTAGCTAATTTAATGGTTTCCAGAACTGCAAGCTTTCCACTATGGAGACATCACAGAGAAGGACATTTGTGCAAATAAAGAACCGTGAAGACATTTCTTTCTGAATTGAAACAACAAATGAATGGAGAAAGCTAGGTCTTGGATCAGACTTTTAATTTTGATCATTGTGTTCTCTGTTAGAAGCAAATGGCCTTGAAAAACCTACATCACTGAGAAAGAGGCATAAGCCCCATATTTAAGAATATGAAGTTTAGACTATAATGTAGGATGCATAGTTAAGTAGAAATTTAATCATGCACTTTGTTTCCAATTAGGATAGTTATTGTTTTAATTAGGGTTCTGGTTAGAGAGTTTCATAAGGGCTGGTGTCCTCTGTGGGGTCTACATGATTGAAATTCCTTCCAAGGACTTCCCCACTTAGTGACTAAGAAGCCCAGACTGAGGCACAAATTAAAACAAGAGAGAATTAGACCACGCCCTGGGAGCAGGAACAATAATGGGGCCAGGAGTCCATGCAGGACCAATGGTGAAGGTGATGTGAGTAGAGGATTCCAGGAGCCAAGGGGATTTGGCAAAGAGGCTCAGCCAATGTAGCTGGTATGAGCTGCATTGTGTCTCCTGCCCCCCAAATTTATTTGTCAAACTGTTAACATGACTGTATTTAGAGATAGGCCCTTTAAGGAATAATTAAGGTTAAATGAAGTCATAAGGGTGGGGACCCCAGAGACCCCTTTCTCTACAGCATACAGAAGACAGACCATGTGAAGGTGGGACAAGGTGTGCATTTGCAAGCCAGCAAGAGGGTCCTCACCAGAAACCCATCCTGAAGCTACCTTGATCTTAAATTTCCAGTTTCCAGAACGCTGAAAAAGTACATTCCTGCTGTTTAAGCCTCCCAGTTTGCGGTATTCTGTTATGGTCACCTGAGCAGACTAACACACTAGCTTTCTCAGAATGCTGAGAGGCATGGATTAGATATCAAGTGTAATACTGCAATGTGGGCTGTCCATGTAGTGTGGCCTGGACTCTGGAGTTCTATGGAGGGAGGAGAGGAACAGAAATGTGTCTGATGTGGCCTCTGCATCTCATCATTCCAAGAGCCCCTAAGTTGTGGGATAGTATGGGGGCATGCCAAAACACACCCATAATCAAGAAAGCAGAATAAATAGGTCCCATGGAAAAGGCTCTGACATAGTGCTATGAAGTTTCTAAGAAAGAAGGGACCGCTTTCAACAGCAGTATTAATAAAGGATCTGTAGAGAAAATTGCATTCAAAACTTCCATGCCTTTCTTTATAATGCTAGGATTCCTTGAAGACAGTTTTCCATATATTTACCTAAAATATGTGATTTATGCACGTATCTTTTTAATTCACTTTTTACTGAGGTATAGTTTACATACTGTAATGTACAATGAATGTATGTATCAATGACTTTTTGCATGTACGTATCCTCATATAACTGCTGACCAGAATAGATATAGAATATAGGCAGCACCCGGAAACTACTTCGTAGCCCCTCCCAAGGCCTATGACTTCAGTCATCATAGATTAGTTTTGAATTTCATTTTGTGTCATATTTTGCAGTACAGCAGTATAATTTTATGTCTGCGACATTCAACTGTGCTGCTGGGTATCATAGTAGCTTGTTTTTTATTCTTACACAGTTTTCGATTTCGTGCACGTGTGTGTGTGTGTGTGTGTGTGCACATCACATTAATTCATTCCACTTTTGATGGAAATATGAGTTGTTTCTACTTTGGGACTATTGTGAATAATGTACAAAAATTCTTTTGGCAGAAATGAATTTATCTTTTGGTGAAACACACACACATCTATATCACCAAAGAAGCTGGTCGTAGTGTTTATACATGTTGGTAGAAACTGCCAATACATTTTCAAACTGATTGTACATATTTATAATCTCACTCTCAGTGCATAAATATTCCAGTTACTCCATATCTTTGGCAACATTTGATATTATCAGTATAATTTTTGCCATTCTGGGGCAGTTGAAAAAAGTATTTTGAATATTGAATACTTAGTATATTTGATACATTTCTTATGTATTATGATAGGTACTATTTCAAGCAATTAATAGGATTTATATATTTTTCCAGTCTGCCTATGTTGGGAATATTTTAAGGATATTTTCAAGCAAATTTGTCAATGGACATTTTGACCTTAAATGGCTAAAAATATTCTGTGATATTCAAAAGTCATCCAAAACAAGGAAAAGTCCTCAAGAAGACTGAAAAAAATTCTCAAAGAACTTTAGCCTGTGTTTGTAGAGCACTATCCATGTGATATATTTGAATTTTAGATAAATGTAGCATTATATAAGTTGATCATTTGCTGAGCCTTTAATATTCAAATACATACCCCACAACAAAAAAAAATGTATGTTGAATTAATTGCCTTAGGAGCATTGCTTTCAGGCAGAGTGGTGCACCTCTGCAATTGAAATGAGTTTTAAATGAAATTGGTAGGACAGGTTAAATTAAGGCACTCAGTAAAAGACTGTGTTTTCCATTTTGTCCTCCCAAGTGTCTCAGGAGATAAATACTAGCTGATTACCAATGAGTAGAGTCATTCCCAGAGTGGAATTTTAAGGATTGATTAATATGTCTCAGAAAGCCAAATCAAATACCATGGTAATGGCTTGTGGAGAAAAAAATGTTCCCTGGCCAGTTTTCTACCAGTTGCTAAGTTGACGTTGCCTCTTCGAATATTGGTTTTTCTGTAGATTGGTGCAGTTAAGACATCCACACAAGTGTCCCCATGTTCATACAATACACAAATGTTGCTGAGCTCTGACTACAAACCAAGCACAAGGCTGGGTGCAGGAGACAGATTAAAGAGACCTGGCTCAGATCTCCAAGAGCTCACATTCCAGGACAGGTTGTAAACCAAGCAGTGTGACATATAACGAGCATAACAGTGTGCAGGGGAGGCTTGGAGGAGCTGGAAAAATCTTCGCCTTTAGAATCAGAATCACTGTGATGTGACTCTCGACTTGGCTACTTTACAAGCTGAATGTCCTTCACCAAGTTATTGAGTCCATTTAAAATGTATTTTTATTTGCTGCAAAGTGGTGGTGATGAGACTTAGAGATGTCACATAGAAAGCACTGGCACAGGGAAGCCACCTGATGCACAGTTGTTCATATTTTCACATCCAGATGGGACGGCCGGCGCTGGCCGTGGCTTGCACAGGGCGCAGCTCCTTCCTTCCACTGTCAAGGGGAGCTTCACAGCCACTAAATCCTCTGACATTTTTATTTCACCGCTGAGATTTCCTGACTTTCCAGGAAATTGGATGTGGGTTTTGAATGATCCTATAAACACTGCACCTTCTTAGGTGGCTTTCAAAGAAGAAGAAAATTATAGGAAGCCAGAAAAAAATTAAAAAGACATGGACTCTGAGCCATTCTCAATTCCTGCTGTTGTCTCAAACTGGGCTGGATTTCCTGATAGCAGATGACACTCCCAGAATCAAGGGTTGTCATGTGGAATGAGTGCATCTGAAGTGGCATGCTGGTAGCAAAACAGGGCCATGGAGAAACAGAACCTGGAGTCATAGGAGGTGTCAGCTCAAAACTTGAAATCAGAATCAAAGCCTGTATTTTTTCTGATTTCAGATTTGGAGCTGATCATTGTCTTCTAACCTGGTGTTATTTGGAGCTGTGTGGTTGACTGAATAATGTCCCTACTCCTGCCCCAACGATGTCCATGTCATCGTGTCTGGAACTTATGACTATGTTAGGTTACATGGAAAAGAGAAATTAAATGCAGATGGAATTAAGGTTACCAATCAGCTGATCTGAATATTATCCTGGATTGTATGAATATGTCCAACATAGTCACAAAGGTGCTTAAAAATGTGAGAGGAAACAGAAAAGAAAATCAGAGGGTGTGGTGACTATGAAAGGCACAGAAAAGTGTGATGTTGCTGACTCAGAAGATGTAAAGGGGCCACAAGCCAAGGAATGCCGGCAGTGTCTAGAAGCGGGAAAAGGCAAGTAATTGCATTCTCCCTGAGAGCCTTCAGAAAGGAATCCATTGCTGCCTTCCTTGATTTTAGCCCAGCAAGACTCATTTCATACTTCTGACTTCCAGAACTGTAAGATGACACAGAGTGTTGCTTTAAGCCATTAATTTTTCTGATGATTTTTTTATAGCAGCCATAGGAAATAAACACACACTGGGACCATAGACTGGAGCAAGATGCTGTAGTTTACTGTACCCTAAATTGGTCTGATTTGTGAACTATTCACTAGTTGGAAATCATACCAAAGCTTGGTCAGTGGTTTCCCTAACCAAGGGCCCAAACAACAAAACCACTCCCTACATTCACTATTGCTAATTCAAAGATATTTTGTTATTATTAATGTAACTGTGATTAATTTATAAAAAGTAATATTAATAATAGAAAAAGCTGCTATTTGTCAGCCATTTGCTATTTGCCATGCCCAATGTGTTAAATACTTTACCAGCATTATTTCCTTTAGTCCTCAAAATAACCCTAGGAGCTAGATACAATTTTGTCTGTTTTGCAGATAAGGATTCTTGTATGTACAAAGTCATGAGCAAAATGAGAAATGGGACACGAGTATGTCTAACTCTTAATCTGTGCTCACTTTCAACTTTTATACTCTTAAAATAAATGCATATATCAACGTTCAAAATATTTAACCCAGAAAATGCACTGCATCTGAAGAATTTCTCATGCTGAGACAAAAATAATTATTTATATTCAAATCTAGGTAAAGTGAAACTTTAGTATAAAACATCATAGTTTATGAGAAAAAAACAGACTATTTTTCATTAGGCAATAATTACCATAAAAAATCTTTTGAAAACAAGTATCTCTAAATAAATATAAAGCACATTTTTTATTTCCAAAATGTTTATTTAAACAGAAACCTCTGAGAAACTGAGTATTGCCTTTCTATAAATCAAGATGTCAGCCAGGATTAAATTGGGCAATGGATATGAAAAGTGATTTGTAAACTATTAAATGTTTTTTGCATGTATTTTTTTCTTTCTATTTTTCATAAAACACTAAATTGGAATAGCAGGCATTTTTGTAGCCCTTGGAACTTTTAAAGTTCTTGAAAGTACATTCTCTCACTAATTAATTTATTAGCTAATTAATTAAATTTCTAGATATGGACTGGGCAGGGATCTTCATAAATAAAGAATGGAGGCTTTGAGTTTAGTTCCCTTTGAAAGATTCTTACCAAAGGCAGCTATGTGCCACTACCATGTGAAACACAGAACACTCGAAATGGATGAGACATGGATTCTTCCCCCAGGAGCTCACCATCTATTGGGAGTAAGTAGAGCACAAATAATTCCAATATGATGGAGTAAATGACAGTATTAAATGACTTTGCCCAACGTCACACAGATAGAATTACCTCCAATTTCCTGGCTTCTAATCCAATCTCAGTCTCTCTCTCTCTCTCTCTCTCTCTCTCTCTCTCTCTCTCTCTCTCTCTCTCTCACTCTGTCTTCTCCCGACCCACCCACCCATACACACACACACACACACTCACCCTTCAGGCCTTTCTTTCCTTCTTCTGATCATCTTCCTTCTGTGCATCCAAAAGAGTCATGTATCTCTCTGTGTCTTCTCACAACTCACGAGATTGAAGTGTATCCTAGACAGGGAGAGTTCTTGGTTCTTTTCTGCAGATGCCCTCCAATTGTATTGTCTTACTTATGATTGTAAAAGCCATGCTAAGTAATGATACAAATGGATGGAGATAGAGCTGAGTCTTATATTCTTCTCTGCACCTGTCAGCATGCTGGGCAGTTAGCAAGCTTTCAGTCCATATGAGCTCATTCATTCATTCATTTAGTAAATAGTTATTTAATATATACTGCATTCCAGGTAATGTGCTAAGAGCTAATGTTATAGAAATAACACCACTAATTATAATAGCTATTGTCTAGAATGTATTTATTATTCACTAAGCATTCTTGTAAATATTTTGCATGAGTTAATTGACTTTATTCTGATGAGAAACACACTGCTATTATTATACAGATAAGGGAATTGAGAGAGAGGTTAGACGATTTGCACAAGGCGCAGTTGGTAAGTGATGGGCCGCAATTCAAACCCTAGAGCCTGGCCTGATCATGCACACTGAACCACTATACCAATCCCTGATTTTGAGACTATTTGTATAACTTGGTGATTTCCAATGTACGATCTGTGGCCCATTGGTGCGTATCAAAGATTGTTATGATATATCAGAAATGGATCCAATTCTTTATTACCACAGAGTTCTTAAACTATTTTCAAATGAGGGCAGGGGAAGAAGTGGGCTGTGAGACATTCGCCCCTCACAAAATCAGATCCAAGTGAGTAAAACTGGTTGAGAAGGGAGTGATAACATTAAGAGCTGTCAGTAATGCATTGTCTTAAGTGCTCTGCTAGAGATCTGGGGGAACTTGGAGCGGATTCCCAGAGCTACTGGGAGAAGATGACCTGTGGACAGAGATTTTAAGGATTTGTAGGAGCTAGACTAGCTTGGAGGGAAGTAGTCGAATAGGAAGGGTGTTTCAGGAGAAGGAACAGCATATGTAAATACAAGCAAGACATGAGACAGCACAACAAGATCAGAGATCTTTGAGTTTTTAGTTCAATGTTGCTAAAATTTTAGGTGGGAAAAGACAACAATAAAAATGAAGCTGGAGGGATAGTAACAGCCACATTATGTGGAGGAAATATTAATAACTGAAATTGTAATCAGTATAAAGTTAAAACAAAAGCCAAAACCTCTACTCTTTGTGCAGCATTTATGCAGGAGCAAATAAGGGGGATGAGACAAGGGAAGAAGAAATACAGATTTCTCAAAGGTCACAGGGGTCTGTGGATACCTTTGGAAATCAGTGCTGTTATTCAGCAATTCTTAATTAAATCAAAAAGTTGTTGCCTACTCCCAGCTGCAATCTGGGAGATGTGTGCATTTAATATTTTAAATTGTAACAGATCAAGAAATTATACTAAAAAGTCTTCACTATTAGATCCTATTTTTTAAAAAGTCTGTTCCAAATTTTCTGCACTTTTTCACAAATTATTATGCAATAGCTTACATAGATTAACACAGTCCTCGGAACCATATTTATTGGTCACTTACTATGAGCCAGGCACTGTGCTCAGTTACATTTATGCCTCAGGTGATGTATGTGGCATTATCTGAAGAAAGTGGGATTATCCCAGTTTTAAAGAGCAGAAATCTTAGACTCAAAAGAATAATGACGTTGAGCACCATTTCATACTCTCATTGGCTATTAAGGTATTCTCATTTTAGATATGCCTACTAAGTCTTTTATCTATTCTGTTGAATTTTGTTAAAATTATTTCTTGTTCTTATTAATGTGTAGTTTTTAAAAATATATATATATTCAAGTTAATGAACATGACTTTTTGTTTTATGATTTTTATATTGTCCAATTTATCAATATTAAAAATTTATAGCCAGTGCATTTTGTGTTCTTTAAGCAATTTTTGCCAACAGTGAGACTATGAAGATAGTTCTCTAATGTCTATATTTCACTCTAGTAACTTTAGGGTTTTACTTTTCACATTTAAGTCTATGATCCATTTCAAATTAATTGTTGTAGATGGAGTAAGGTAGGAGATTTTATTAGTTTCCTAGGGTGGCGGTAATAAATTACTACAAAACTAAGTGTCTTCGAACAATAGAAATTTATTTTCTCAGAGTTCTGGAAGCCAAAAGTCTACAAACAAGGTGTGGCAGGACCACACTACCTCCAAAGGCACTAGGGCAGTATCCTTTACTGTCCTTTCTAGTTTCCTGATGGCCACAGCCATTCTTTGGCTTCTGGTGGCAAACTCCAATTTCTGCCTCTCTCTGTACCTGGCTGTCTCTTTCATGTCCTCTCTTTGATTTCTCTTACAACGACACTTGCCATCCAAGTTGATCTTCTCTCATGACCCTTAATTTCATCTACAAAAAACATTTTTTCCAAATTAAGTCACATTCAGAGGTTTCAGGTAGATATATGCTTTGGGGACTCATCAATCAACCCACTACAGAGATTAAATTTCTTCTTTAAAAAAAAATGGATATACAATTGCTCTGTCATTATTTATTGAAAACATCATCATTTTCCAATGGAATTGCATCCATATTACTGTTGAGAATCTACTGACTGAATATTTGTGAGTCTATTTATTGACTCTTTTATCCTGCTTCTATCAATCTAATGATCTATTCCTAACAAATATTCATTTTTTAAAATTGTTATATATTATTTATTTGTTTGTTTGTTTTTATTTCAACATATTATAGGGGTACAAATGTTTAAGTTAAATATATTGCCCACCTGAGTCAGAGCTTCAAGTGTGTCCATCCCCCAGATGGTGCGCACCGCATCCATTAGATGTGAATATATCCATCCCCTCCTCCCTCCTCCCACCTGCCCGAAACCCGATGAACGTTACTGCTATATGTGCACATAAGTGTTGATCAGTTAATACAATTTAATGGTGAGTACATGTGGTGCTTTTTTTTTCCATTCTTGTGACACTTCACTTAGTAGAATGGGCTCCAACTTTAGCCAGGATAATACAAGACATGCTAGATCATTGTTTTTAGTGGCTGAGTAAAACTCCATGGTATACATATACCACATTTTATTAATTCACTTATGTATTGATGGGCACTTGGGTTGTTTTCAAATCTTTGCAATTGTGAATTGTGCTGTTAAAAACATTCCAGTGCAGATGTCTTTTTTTAAGAATGTCTTTATTTTCCTTTGGGCAAATGCCCAGTAATGGGATTGCTGAAACAAATGATAGTTCTTCTTTTAGCTCTTTGAGGTATCTCCATATTACTTTCCACAGAAGTTGTACTATTTTGTAATCCCACCAGCAGTGTATGAGTATTCCTATCTCTCTGCATCCATGCCAACATTTATTGTTTTGGAACTTTTTGTTCAAAGCCATTCTCACTGAAGTTAAGTGATATCTCTTCATGATTTTGATTTGCATTTCCCTGATATTTAGAGATGTTCAGCATTTTTTCATATGTTTTTTAACCATTAGTCTATCTTCCTTTGAAAAGTTTCTATTCATGCCCTTTGCCCACTTTTTAATGGGGTCGTTTAATTTTTTTCTTGCTGATTTTCCTGAATTCTATATAGATTCTAGTTATCAGCCCTGTATTGGATGCATAGCATGTGACTATTTTCTCCCTTTCAGTAGGTTGTCTGTTTTCTCATGAGAGTTTCCTTGGCTGTGCAGAAGCTTTTTAATTTGATCAGGTCCCATTTATTTATTTTTGTTATTGCTGTGATTGCCTTTGGGGTCTTCTTCATAAATTCTTTCCCTAGGCCAATGTCTATAAGAGTTTTTCCAACATTTTCTTCTAAAATTCTTATAGTTTCATGCCTTATGTTTAAGTCTGTTATCCACTGTGAGTTTACTTTTGTTAGAGGTGAGAGGTATGGATCCTGTTTCAGTCTTCTACATGTGGCTATCTAATTTTCTCAGTACCACTTATTGGATTATTGGATAGGATTCTTTTCCCCAGTGTACATTTTTGTCTGCTTTGTCAAAGATTAGATGGCTATATGAGGATGGTTTTATATCTGGGTTCTCAGTTCTGTTCCATTGGTCTGTGTCTCTATTCTTTTGTCCAAAACATGTGTAAACAAGTAGAAAACCATACCATGCTCATGGGTTGGCAGAATCAACATTGTTAAAATGTCTATACTACCCAAAGCGAACTATAGATTCAATGCAATCCCTATAAAAATACCAACATCATTTTTTGCAGATCTAGAAAAAATAGTTCTACACTTCATATGGAACCAGATAGGATCCCATGTAGCAAAAGCAATCTAAAGCAAAAAGAATAAATTGAGAGGCATCAATACATGAGACTTTGAGCTATACTACGAGGCTGTAGTAAATAAAAATTGCTATATATTTACAGTAAATCTTGAAATCTGATAGTTTAAGTTCTCCACCTGTGGTTCCCCTACCCCCAACGGAATGTCTTGCTATTTTTTTTTTTTTTTTCAGACAGAGTCTCACTCTGTTGCCTGGGCTAGAGTGCCGTAGCATCAGCCTAGCTCACAGCAACCTCAAACTCCTGAGCTCAAGCAATCCTACTGCCTCAGTCTCCCAAGTAGCTGGGACTACAGGCATGTGCCACCATGCCCGGCTAATTTTTTCCATATATTTTTAGCTTTCCAATTAATTTCTTTCTATTTTTGGTAAATACAGGGTCTTACTCTTGCTCAGGGTGGTCTCGAACTCCTGAGCTCAAACAATCCACCCGCCTCGGCTTCCCAGAGTGCTAGGATTACAGGCGTGAGCCACCACGCCCAGCCATGTACATATTAAATAAATTCGTATGCCTTTTCTCCAACTAATTAGCCTTTGTTTGAGTTGATTTTTCAACAAATCTTCAGAGGGTAAAGGGGAAATTTTCCCATGGCCTCTGCAGTGTCAAGATCTTGTTTTATCCAATATTTCCTTCTCTCCCCTGTATAGCCAACCAAGGCCAATGTGTTAGTTTCCAAGGGCTTCTGTAATTAAGAACCTCAAACCAGGTGGTTTAAATGTCAGAACTTTATTATCTCCCAATTCTGGAGGCTAGAAGTCCAAGATCAAGTTGTTGGCAGGGTTCATTTCTTCTGAGGACTATGAAGGAGAATCTGTTCCACGTCCCTCTGGCTTCTGTTGGTTTGCTGGCATCTTTGGTGTCACTTGCCTTCTGCTGTGTTACCTCAATCTCTGCCTTTGTCTTCACACGGAGAGTTCCCCTTGCTCATGTCCAAACATCCCCCCTTTAAAAGGACACCAGTCATATTGGATTAGGGATCACTCCGCTGCAGTATGACCTCATTTTAACTAATTATATCTACAAAAACCCTATTTCCAAATAAGGTCATATTTTTGATGTAGTGGGGGTTGGGACTTCGACATATGAATTTGACAAAGGACACAATTCAATCTGTAACAACCACTGTAATGAATTTTTCATCTCAGCCAATAAAACTATTTCTCCCATTCTATAAAAATAGTAACAACATCTTCTGGCAGAGGAAGGACATCTAGATTCAAAGTTCCACCAGCACCAAAAGTGAGGAAGAAGAACAGTTTACAAAGGGGAAATCAGATTTTGTTGTCAGAAAAAAGAAGGTGGGATGAATGTTGGGCATGCCTCGAAAACACAATTTTTATATTTGCTACCATTTTATCATATCTCTTTCCTTTTCTAATTGAGGGCAGGCTGGATTTCTCTCTTACCACTTCACTTAGTTTTCTAAGCTCATAAACATGTTTTAATTGATGAGATTTAATTATACATTGTCCGAAACATCCACTGCTCCTCCTTGTGGGAGGCTAATATTTGCTCGCTTCTAGGAAACCAGGCTTGTGCACATGACTTGCTTTGGCCAAGGTAATGTAACTGGGAGTGTCATGTTTTACTTCTGAGCAGAGGTGTTAAGTGGCACTGTTCCCTCTGCAATGAACCTGGCTACATCCTGAGGAGGCTGTAGAGACTGGACCTTGGATTGAAGACGTGGAGTAGAGCAGCAGTCAACTCACCGTGGAAAAACAGATCGTGAGGTTTGAGGTCTATGACTTACTGAAGGTCACCTTGGTAACTATTAGGATTTGGTAGACTTGGAACAAAAATTCACACCATCCTTACATCTTGTGGGTGAATTTTCCAGTCCCACAGTCTCAAATTCAAATGCCTCTGGAAACTGGGCAGGTAATTTCACATTATTCCAAAGCCAGTGGTAATTGTATTAGGGAGAATTTAGGCTGTGAGGAGAAAAGGAGAGTGCATGCCCCTGACTAATGGAGTTTCAATTTATATGTTTCTCAAATTCTCTGCCAAATCAATCCCACTTTCTGCAGTAAATCAGTCTTGGGACAACCAGTTGACCCCTCCAGCTACCCCAGGCAGCTCTCTCAGTGTGGCCCAGGTGACAATTTCTTCAAGCTGATGGGGATTCGTTCTTAATAGACTAGAGCCTGATCTGGAGCAGGAATTCCAAGTAACCACCAGGATCCATTCTACAGGGAGATCAATGCTAATGAAGGGCATTGTACATAGGCACAAAGAATGGAGTTTAAGCCATCACAATACAGTTGCACGAATAAACTTTAATTTTTAAAAATTGTTTGTTCCAAGAGAAGAAAAACAAACAGGTTTTCCTCAAGGAGACAACATGCCCAAATATCTGGCTTCCTTTCATCCCTCCCTTCCTGAAATCCTTGTTTAAAATGACTTAAATCACCAGAGGAGCACTAAACTCCTCTTCAGAGCTAATCTTTTCAGCAATGCCACAGAAGAATGCAGACAATAGCAAGTCTGAGCAGATTCCCTGGGACTGGAGTGCTTGAAAGGACTGAGGAACTGTTTTCCTCAACATAAAAGGCAATGGAACATATTTGCACCATTTTCTACTTTTCTGTTCTGAAATATGAGAAACACTTTCAATGAGTTCCTTAGGAATCCCTAAGAATAAACTATTTCTGGCTCCACACACCCATTTCTCTTTGTGGAAATCAGATTACACCCTTCCAGTGATTTCTCAGAAGAAAATCAAAGCATGCTGCTCCGGAAACATTCAAAATAGTCTCCCTTGCTCAGAGCACACTGGTAGATGTGTAGATCCAACGGCACCGTGGGAGTCGGAGTTCATATCCTGGTATGGCTAGGCAGATGACATCACTCTTATTTTCCATAAAGAGTTGTTCCATATGTGCCGCTTGCTGAGAAAAACACACATATGTGGCAACTGTAGATGAAATATACATGCAACATGAGCTCAATGCAATTCACCTCTTAAAGGAAACAGTGATACTATTTAAGTTCTGTTTAAGTGATACTGCTAAAATAACATTTTCTCTTCTGAATTTAAAAACAATTCCCAAGCCTTCATGGAATCAATTTTCTCAAATGGTTATAAACCTCTTGTTAAGTCCTCTTAACAGAACAGTTTAGCTTTATGTTTGGGAGTCACTAAATATAACAGAAATAATAAGTACTGTTTTCTAAGTGGCTACAACATGCTGAGGAAGCCTCCCCAGATAGTGCCATGCTTCCCATTTTAGAGGTGACAAAAACTCAGGCTCAGAGAGGTTGAGTCAATGTGCAGTCGCAGTGTTGATACCGAAGCCTGGGTTGCCAGCCTTGGCCAATCTGAAAGCAAACCTGGAACTCCTAACACCCAGCATACAACAGAAACCAGCGAATGAGGTGAAAGACAAAGGATTGTTTTTGATAAGACGTTTTTGGAATAGCATGACTTGCCAAATCTCTTCTCTCTGGAATGCTTCACAATCTGTTCCCCTTGATATTTTTTTTTTTTTTTTGAAGGTTGAAGGCAGGCTCGAGTAACAGAAGCAGACACTTTGAAGCCCTTTAGAAGCAAAATAGCACATAAGTAAAGAAATCACAGTGGCTGCTGTCATTCTGAAAGCACAGACTGCATTTCCAAAAGGGGTTGATCATGTCTGAGTTTAAACTGGAAGATTACAAATCTGTGTCACTGGCAATGCCATTAATTCCTGGGTAGGGCTCCTAATATCTTTCCTCAATCTTGTCTGCCTTAAGGCTTTCCCTAATGTTCTGGGTGAGCAGAATTCAGTTTTCTTTAACATCCTTGGGATCTCCAAATGATTTTCTTACTATCTGTCCACCCCTCCACCCCCAACCCCTGTAACTTTCTAAATCTCAGTGGTAAATTGAAGGATTGGCCCCTGGGGCCGTCTATGGCCCTTTGGATACTGAAGGACAATTGTTTCCTATCTCTTTCTTTTCTTCCTGAGCCTTTCCCTCATCCCTTCTGGGAAGCCAAGCTTTTTCCAGCAGATCTTTCCCCAGCAATACCAGGCGCTTCTTTTGCTGTTTGCCAGCAATCATCAGGCTGAGTCTTTATTTTTCCAGAGATGAAAATCAGGCTTTGCAATTTGACGTTTTAGGGCTTGGAACAGATGCTGATGATAAAAAATACCCTCCTTTCCTACCCAGAGAATTGTTACCAATCACAATCACCAATCCCTAGAGGAATCTCCTGATAGTACCATACGAAGGATCAATATTGAATTGCCCCAGCAACAGCAATCAGCTGTGAAAACATTTCTCCTGTCTGTTTGGATACATTGAGGGGAAATGGAGAGTGGAAGTTTGTCCTCCCTGTCTTTTGAGGAGCCTGCACATAGCAGTTCATTGTGTTCACTGGCTCCAACCCCCTGCGATGGGTACTTGGTGACTCAGAGCCTGTGGAGGACCCTCTGTGAGAAGCCTGATTTCACTTGAGCTTTCCTAAGGGGGTCCTTGAAATATGCAGCCACATCCTAGAAGTTTTCAAGAACATTTGTCAGGAGCCAAATTTCTAGGAGTCGGAAATTTATACTTAACAGCAGACTCCACACTTGTCAGTTGCTGAGATCTGCACCACTCATTCTAGGACAGAAAAGGAAAGAATCAGCTGAAATCTGAGCTGGGAGAGCAGGACTTGGTTGTTAGCAATGGAGACAAGGAGAAGGCTGAGTAGGTTGTGTTTTTTTCCCTACTCATCGATTCCAGCTTTAGCCCGGCACAAGTTTATTTTTAAAAATGTGGATGCTCCATTTTCAGAGAGTGATCTAAAAATATATGCCTGCGTGCCTGTGGCTGTAATGTGTGTATAAATCCCAAACCACAAAAGAAAGTGATTATACTCAGGAGCACAGATATGCCACAAAGCAGAACTGGAGGATCCCTTCCTGCCTTCTGCATCAGGAGGTGACATGTGTGCACATTACATATGTGTCTATGTCGTCAGAATGGCTTTCGTGAATGAGCTGGGTAGGTTTTCTATGCAGAGTAATTTAAGGACACCAAGAAATACTTTTTCAAGCATGATCTCGGATTAGCCTTCTACTCTGCCTAAAATGACATCCTCAGCATTGCTGAAACTGTCAGAACATAAGCAAACATTGATCACATTGATGGGGGTGCTCTTTCCATGACTTAGGCATCATGTACTGGCTTTTCAGGTTTTACTCCCTTGACTACACATAAGAACCAAATAAATCAGGTGCTGATATTATTATGATTTAACAGATGAAGAAACTGAAGCTAATGGAGATTTAGTAAGTTGTATGAAGCCACACCCAAGGATGGAAAATGCTGATTTCACAACCCATGTTCCTAAGGACCACATGCTTAGAGACAGTGTGCATTGCATAGTGGTTAAGAGTGTCCAGGTTCTAGCCCAGGCAGCCTGGGTTTGAAATTGAGCTATGCTGTTACCAGCTTTTTGATCATAAGCAAGCTATTTAACCTCTCTGTGCCTCAGTTTCCTTCTCTGTAAAAATAAAGGCTATAATTTGACCCACCTCATAGAGCTCCTGAAAGAAATCAATGAGGTAATTGATATAAAGCTCTTAGAGAATGTAGGGAGGGCTTCAGGTCCTGGCAGTGATTTACTTTTGCACTGCACTGCCACCCAAAGCCTTTGTGGTGAATGGTGAGCATGTGTTCTTTTACAAATGAGAAGAGTACCAGAGCGACACCCTCAGCCAATCAGGTGTTGGCACTCAGATAAAAAATGATACCCCAAAACAAAGGTGTCAGAAGCAAACTTTCCCTCTGAATTTCTCTAGTTTTCCTGTCTCTCACCTTCTATATTCCCTTGAGGAATAGAAACTATAGTTCCTCTGTCCAGGGTGGGTCATAGAAATCAGGACCCCTTTTCCCCAAAGCCAGCCATCACACCTAAAAATATTACTCTAACCTTCCCCTACCTTTCTGTGTAACAGCTGTCCATAAAAAAACTAAAACCCTTATTCCAGAGGGATCCCATCCCGTACCTGAAAGGTAAAAGTGCTACAAGAGAGAGAGGCCAAGAAGAATCTGCACAGGCCTTGCTAGGTTCCACACTCAGTCTGTTACCATTAGGTCATATACTTTTTGTCCAATCACAGTTCTGCACTGCTGTCCTGGCTTCATCGAACCTAAGCATAGAATCAGATAGCTTCCTTTGTATCGTCGATCTTCGATCTGAAGGCTCTCATGTTACGTAAAGGTATGATCAAATAAATTTGTTATGCTTTTTACTTGTTAACCTGTCTTTTATTACGAGGGTGTTGGTCATGACCTTTACGATGGGAAAGAAAGGGAAAAACCCCCTTTCCACCCCTGCGCAGCCATTCATGTTAATATAGATTGTTTCATTTAACTAGCCCAGATGAGGCCAATGAAAGATTAGGGCATATGATTTGGGCTGGGGATCATTAATTCTGGTCTTTGGAGTGATAATGAAGGTTGGGAAAAACGAGGGCCCTGGGATCTTAGAAGAGAGAAAGGAAGAGAGTAAGAATCAGTATAGAAAGCATTCAGCAAACTTCTGGAAAGAGCCAGATAGCAAATATTTTCTACCCTACAGGCTGAAGTAAAACACTACACACAAAAATTTCTAAAGTCTGTTCTGTGAAGCAATCCTTAATCGACCATTGCAGAGGAACCATTTTTCATTTTCATAGATTTATGTCCCCTGGGAACTGGGGGAACCAGTGTAGATGAGGAAGTCACTGGGCTCAGTAAAATGGAACATGCTGCCACTCTACTCCCCTCCTCCCGGGTAACCTGCTCTTGCTGGGGAATCCAAGGGCAAGCAGGGAGGTTCTTACCACCCAGAAAGGGACAGAATTTGTCCTCCATCTGCAAGAAGGACCAGGAAAGACTTCCCATTGCCTATGTCCATAGATCTATAGGGAGATTTTCTTTGAGATAAAGGAAGACTTTTAGTGGTTAATTTTGTTTGTTTCACATACATGTTGGTAATCCAAGTCCCAGAAAAACCTTGGCCTTAATAGCAGTTTGCACATGAGCAAGCAGCTCACCGTCTTTGAGCCTCATTTCTCAGCTATCAAATGGGGACACAACATTAATGATGTTATTAGGAATACATTACACAAATTTTTTAAAATGGCATAATATCTGGTAGACAGCAGGAGCTCAATACATGGCAATTCTTTCTATTTTGCATAAGAAGTCTCTGCCATTGACTGAAGAAGTTACAGTTAAATCATCCAAACTGTTCAGTTGATTATTGCCAATAGTTAGTAAGGATCTGCAGAGGGCCCAAGAGTGAGCTGGACACTAAGAAAGTAGAATTTAATCTCTGCCTTTAGGAAACTGGTAGTCTGGTAGACTATGATTCAAGCATAATGCAAGGTATTTTTTGAAGTAAATGTAAAATTGTATGTTGCAAACATCTAGTACTTTAGGTTTTGGGAAACAGTGAAATCAAATGGAATGGAAGCCAGCAGAGAATTTTTTAGGGAGGAAATCCTAGTGCCTAAGCTGTGAAGGGTGAGCAGGATCTGGATGAGTAGACAGGTGAAAGAAGACAATGCTCATCCTTAAGCAGCCATTAAATAAGAAATATCTCACAAAATAGCCTCACCTCACCTCGAAGGAGTCTTACTGATTTTCATGGAAAGAAAGCTGAACTTTCCAAAGCATTTCAAAAAGAGAATTGGATGCTACACCTTTTTATGGTTCAACCATTTCCAGAAATGATTCCATTAAGTGCCTTTTTAAGACTTCTGCTATCACTCTCTGAAGCTCAGGGAAAAGATTCTTTGTGGTTTGACATTCCTTTTCATTTACTCTGGAGGAAAACTCACCATGAAAATTTCCATATGTTCATCTTCTCCTGTACATATTTATGTCAACAGTTTCCTTTTTAACAACTTTCAAAGCATATGCTCTTTCCTAAGTTATTTCCCCTAAAAGTAATTCAGCAGTAACATGATTCATGGATTATGGGGATGGCTCAAAGTTATAGAAGCAGGTGTTTGGTAAAAGTCATTGTTCCAGAACATATCAAGTGGCAAGATTTACCCTCTGGCTTGAAGTATTCACATTGTTCTATTACAATCTATGATAAACTTATCACTGCTGAAGCAGGCTCTTGGTCTCAGCAAGAGATTGTCACTGTACTTATTCGTAATATAAAATCCATCTTAATGAAAAAACATAACATATGAATGAATGAGGATGGCAAAGTCACGAGATTGGAAGCTATTAATTTCTATCCCTTCCCCTATTTTTTGTGGAATTGAAAATAAGAAGGAAAAATTAAATAACTTGAGAATATCTGAAGTTGCAAATGTCAAGGAAAGGATTTCCTAAAGATCCCTTGCAGGCTTTTTGTAATGAGACATTTACATACCTTTTATTAATAGTTTGGGGTAATTTTAAAAGTGTGCTTTAGAATGCACTTGTATGGTGGGCTGAAGAAGAGATAACATTTACCAAAAGTACTGAATTACTCATGTTCTTATTCTCTAAAAGCGATGATAAAATATCCCCTCATTCTGTGTGCTTTTCATACCGGCCACGTACACACTCAACAGGAAGACTCTTCCCAGAAAGTCCCCTTGTCTTTGTGTGTTTAGACCAAGAAAAGTATGTACTGGAAATAGAGATAGACCAACTTTAGGAGATGAAGATACCAGACTATGATCTACCATTAGAATATCATTTGTCCCTCTGCCACCTTTTCATCCTTGAAATGCAGAGATGAACTAGAAAACCTCTAAAGTCTAGTTTATATTAAGAAGAATCAATGAAAATTAACAATGACCATCTACTAAGGAGAGCTCTTTATGTGCTACTTACTAAGCTAAGCATAAATCATGCATTTGCACACTTTGAACTCATACGACTATTGGCCAAGATAAATGAGTTGCTATGTGGAAAGCATTGAACACAGTGCCTGGCACATAAATCTCCAAAAATAAAAAGAAAAAATAAAAAGAAAGGCAGAGAGAAAGAAGCTCTTTTAAGCAGATAGTATTATTTCTCCCATTTTTTAGAAGATAAAACTGAGGTTGTAGGAGATCAAATATTCTGCCCAAGGCTACCCAAGTAACATGGCATGAAGCCACGACTCAAATCCAGACCCCTCAAATCCAAAGTCCAGATCTAATTAGTGTTTATAAATCTGAAAATGAGAAAAGCGTGCAGCCATGGAGAGAAGAGCACAGCCATCCCTTCTTCAACTAAAGTATAAGTTGTCCAAATTTTCAAAAGTATTGATATTATGTTTCGGTCACACAAGTGGAAGAAGAATCAGACGTGGATGGAAAGCTAGAACCTATTCCATATATATTCAGAATCAGAATTTTCTAGATGGATGTGTTCTAGGTTCATGCATTGCTGAGAATTTATTTATAGTTACATTCAATATTTGTTTCTCATTTTAGCTCATGCACCTTCCAAATCATAAATAAATGAAATAAAAACTTGGATTCCCTATGTTTATAGTCTTAATGAAACTTTTAATAAAGTTGTTCACTATTCAAAAAAATGGCCAAGGTTCTGATCTCACAAAATACGAGTTTCCCCCTCTGCTTTATTTCCTCATTTATTCATCATTCCATTTATTTATTCGAAAGCATATCTATTAAGCAAAGCTTATGGATACTCAGAAGGGAAAGGGGGATGTTTTGCTGGGGAATTAAGGAAGGCTTCTTAGAGGAAATGCGGGTTGAGTGTGGTATTGATAAAGGAGACGGAGATCACTAGGTGTCCAAAAGAGACAGGGGATTAGGATTGGCATTCCAGGCCATGTTTCTGGGATGATTATAGATGATAAAATACTGTCCTTCTGAGATGGTGAAAAGTTCAGGAGGAGGTTGAAGGCTGTTGCAGGGTGGGTGTGATGAGGGTTTGTTGATGTTTGGGGTAGGGGAGCACTGCAAAATGATAGAATGAGTAAGTTTTCAGCCATATACTAAAGGGTTTGAGCTGAATGGAGAATTTATGTTAGAAAGTAAATTGAAAGGGAATTGCAAAGGAAGGGTGGAGCTATTCCATTGGGCATAAATAAAAGGAGTTCAGACTGGTTTCCTGGTTATAAGAAAAGAGATTCATTTTATGCTCTGGAAAGTTATTCCGATGATAAGCCCTCTCAATTGGTGTATTTCCACTTTGAGAAAAAATTTCATGAACTTCCCTGGCCTGTAATTCAGGAACCATAGGGATTTAGATCATTTATCTTTGAAGCTTTCCCTACAGTGTAATATTGACCACCCAGCCTGAAGCATCTACTCCATCTGTGGCCAGCAGTGCTATTTCAGTTTCCCTCTCCTATTGCACCACGATCTGATGCAGCTCTTCTTCTTTCTGTGTACATGGAATGCAGGAGAACTCCACTTTTGCCCCTTCCAGGCTGGCTTTCTCCATCCTTCCCATTCCTGCTCCCTCCCTCTCTTCCTTCTTTCTTTACGCTCATCTCTTTCCTCTCTTCCACTCACCCTCCCTCCCCCCCTCCTTCCTTCCTTTTAAAACCAGGTGGACACAATTATCCCCATTTCCCAGAAGAGGAAACAAAGAAATGAAGGGACTTGCCCGGAGTCCCTGATCCCTATTCTCTCTAGCCCCTCTGCATTCTCCTAAACTGTTTTTAGCTTATATTTCTGAAATGGCTTTTGAAGTTTATATTTAGAAAACTCAATCCCTAAAAGAACTTACAGTATTTTTCAGATAGAATAAAACTACCTGCGAAAAGAAAATTCCCAATTCCCATATAACATGGCAATTTTGTATATCACTATATAATTATTATTGATCAGAAAATACTAGGAAAGAAGCGAAGAAGTGAGATTTCTTTTTTCCAAATTAAAATATGTTATTCCCTTACAATATTGTAACTTGTAAGATAATACTGAATTTTTTTTTAAAAAAATCTATCGGAATACGACAAGTATACAGTGTTCATTTTCTCATGTTCCCCTCTTTTATTCCATTGAAATACACCTTTTACATGAATGAAATAATACCATTTATAGGATCCTGATTAATATTTTTATAATGATATCTACATTGTATAGTGTTCACATCTGTCATGTTTAACACCTGTATATTTTACTCTTTAGTAAATTGATGGATTTAATTAGCCTCCTCCTGTTGTCGAATATTTAGTAGACATGACATTTTTTGTTTCTGCAAGTAACACTGCAGTGAAACTTTCTTAAATTTGCCGTTTAGTTCTGCTCAATCGTTTCTTTAAAGCAAATTTCTCAGTAGACTTTAAACTTTTACAAATGGAGTTTTTGTCTTATTAATTTTTGCAGATCAAGTGCCCGCTGGGGCACACAATTGGTACTTTATGAAAAATAAATAAATGAAAATAATTCTTAGATTCATAATTATTGGGTCAAAAGGTATGAACGGCTTTTTGGCTCTTACTATTTATAGCCCCACTGTTTATCTAAGGAGTTGTATAGATTCAATGACATAAGCAATGTACATGTTTGTTTCATCACAGTATGGACAGTATTGGCTGTTACTTTTTGTTACTAATTTCACTAATTTAACTGATGTTAGTAAAAGAAGTCAGTTTAATTTTGAAGTCTTTGATTTCTAATGAGGTTGTGTTTTTTCCTTTAATTTTTGTCTTGTTTACTAATTTTTCTCTTTAAAAATTATCTCCTTTTAAGCAAGAATTTCCTTAAAGTGTTTTTCATTAGCAAACATTTTTATCTACTAAGAAGAAAGAGAAAGAAAAGCAGGAGGAGGAAGAAGAGGAACTTCAAGCCCAACTTTTCCACTCCAGGGAGGAGATTTTAAATGTGTTCCATTCAGGGATGCCATCCTAACTGGACCCAACAGCATGAAATTTATAAGCATATCAAATTTACCTTTTCAAAGGAGATGCTGCTAAATGAAGTTAGGATACTCATGTATATTCAGAACTTTTAAACTTTGCTCCCAGCATCAAATACTAAAATACTATACAGCACATAAACATCTTTGTTCTGCTGAAAATGATATTGCTCAGGTCAAAATGTCTCTATGGCATATTTCTTACTCAGGAAACTGTTCAAGGAATTATCCTCGACTATACTCCCAGAAGCTGAAATGAAGTGCCTTTGCTTTGAAACAGCACAGAGTTTCCATTTGTTTATAGGTATTCCAAACTTTACATTTTACTCTGCCTTCTTATAAGGAACTTTAGAGAATGTATTTAGACAAGGAAGCTCTTAAATGTAGGTCAACTTTGTTATTTACAAGAATAAAACTTCTCTAAGAGGAAGGAAACAAACATGCATTGAGAATGTCCCTTGTATTAATCACTAGGCACTTTCATTGTTATTTAATCTTCCCATCATTTGAGGTATATATTATTGTCACACACTAAGTTTAAATAAATTGCCCAAGATCATGTGATTGTTATATGACAAAGCTAGAATTCAATAAAACTATTCTTGACTCTAAAGGTTTACACTTTTCCACTGGCTGTTATGTTAAACACAGTTTTAGTTTCTGAGACAAAATGATCTGAAAATTTATAAAGATGACTGATTAAAAACAGTAGAATAGGTTAGTCAATAGGAAGAACTCTGAGATTTTTCTCTGTCCCTACTGTGTAAACTATGAAACTGTCCAAGGGAATCCCATTCAATTCCACTCTCTCAAGATACATTTTTCTGTTCTGCTTACTCTGTTTTTTGCCAGCTATTTTTTTTTTAATATTCGACATCACAGAATGTTTAAATTGGAAGAGATTTTGAGGGCCATCTATTCCAACCACTACATTTTATATTTTGCAAAATGATATTCTCCAAGTTTGGTCATAGCCCTCACAGTCTTATGATAACTGAATTTGAGAATGAGTGAGATCATTAAAAATAATTTACCTGTGTAATATTGTGAACCACAGAGAAAAAGTTCATAATTATTTTTCTATTCTAATGAGTGAGTGAATAAATGAAAGAATGACTATTTTCTCCCATTACTGTTTTTTTAAAACTAAATGGACAGGACTTTGGTGACAGCAATATATATACAGATTATTAAAGGCACCAGACACTGTGCGAGTAAACTACTTAAGGAGAAATGCCCTTTTCATACTTTGCTTTTTTCTGATCCTGAGTGGGGTGTTATAAGAAACATATAAGAAACAGTGGATTTGAAGGGGCCAAAAACATTTAAGTCACAGCCTGTGTATATGTGTGTATACATATGCACACATGTAACATACATATATTTATGTATATATGAATATACATGTATAAAACATACAGTATACATATATTTATGTATATGCTAATATAAAATATGTAGTATGTGTATATATATATTTTTATTTCAATATATTATGGTGATTACAAATGCTGAAACTTAGTCCTCAAAGTATCAGTGTTGAGAGGTGAGGACTAATGGGAGGTATTTATGTCATGAGGGCTCTGCCCATATGAATGGATTGATGCTGTTATAAAAAGAGCTTGTGGGAGTGGGTTCCCTCTCTTCTGCCCTCCTGCCAGTAGGAACAGCACTGCTCCCTTCCAGAGGATGAAGCATCAAGGCATCATCTTAGAAGTGGAGATCCAGCTCACCAGATGTTGGCACATTGATCTTGGACTTCCCAGCTTCCAGAACCATGAGAAATAAATTTCTGTTCTCTATAAATTAACAAAGAAGAAACAGTGAAAAAATATTTTTTATACTTAATATGAGGATGTTATTATGGAAATCTGACTCAGGTACACAGCCACATCCATGAGGACCTCTGGAAGAAATTTATCTCAAATTTCTCTATCTAAAATAGCTATGGTTCTGGGCAATTGTTTTACTTTTATTTAATAAGAGCTATGACTTTCACACTTAACCTATTTGCATCTTTATTGGGACTCCTAGGAAAGTCAGACTCAGAGAAATCTAATTTTTTTAAATGTTTGAAACATAAGTCATATATTTTGTATGTGAATCATAAGATTTATTTTATTTACTTTATTTTTTCTACCTTCATTTCCTTTTTGTCATTGTTCATTTCTACTTTGCCCTATTTTCTTTTCTTTTCTTTTCTTTATTTTTTCTTTTATTTTGAGACAGGGTCTCACTTGGTTGCCCAGACTAGAGTGCAGTGGTGTCATCATAGCTCAC
>CAUYSK010031156.1:0-13525 GCA_963575035.1 Avahi laniger
ATACATTTACATTCCAGATTATTTTCTTTTCTTTGGAGAAGTCAATAATTACTTCAATACCCAGGCTGAGCTATAAGTTCATGTAAATTATATGTACAGCTTTTTATTTTATTTATTTAACCAATTTGACAATCTTATATATTATCTATAATTGCTTTTCTTCTTCTGTATGTATTCATTCATGTAACAAATATGTATTGAGCAGCCACTGAATGTGAAACACCAGTATGTTCTATGTACAGGATAGAAATCTGCCCTCAGGAAGCTCAGTGCAGTGTAAGAAACTGAGACTTGCACACAAATAGCAATTTAGAAATTAGTACATGACACATTTAGTAAAAGTGGTATAATTTTCTACGTGATTAAGAGAGGAAGACGGGAGAGGTGGAGGGATGAATGGGGGTGATCAAGAGATACTACACAGAGGCCGGGCACGGTGGCTCACTCCTGCAATCCTAGCTCTCTGGGAGGCTGAGGCGGGCGGATTGTTTGAGCTCAGGAGTTCAAAACCAGCCTGAGCAAGAGCGAGGCCCCGTCTCTACTAAAATTAGAAAGAAATTAATTGGACAACTAAAAATATATAGAAAAAATTAGCCGTGCATGGTGGTGCATGCCTGTAGTCCCAGCTACTCGGGAGGCTGAGGCAGGAGGATCGCTTGAGCCCAGGAGTTTGAGGTTGCTGTGAGTTAGGCTGACGCCATGGCACTCTAGCCCGGGCAACAGAGCCAGACTCTGTCTCAAAAAAAAAAAAAAAAGAGATACTACATAGAGAGTCTAACATTCAAGGGACCATTTCAGATTGGGAAGCATTATTGGCAGACAATTTTGCAAGCAAAGGGTAAAGGGAAAAAGGGGCAAGATGTACTTAAGTAGTAAAACAACACAATTTGGTGCATAATGGTAGTGGAAAGTTGTATCAAATCCAGATTGTGCAGAGAATTGAATGATAAGCTCCAAGTTTGTACTAATTCAGTAGAAATGAAGGGAGGGAGAGCACTGATGAATCTCTGCTATAGAAATGGTGCTAAATATATCATGTCTGAAAGAGTAAGCTAGTAACTTGTCTGTAGGACGATTGGTGTATGCTACGACAGTGTGCTGGGGTAGTTAGAATGGAAAGTATTGCTGTTTAGTGGCAGCTTTCTTGCACAGTATCTTGATGTATAATTATTATTTGGACCAATTCATAGTGGGTGATAGAGGCAAGGATGTCTGTGGACTTTCTCAGGAATACCAGCCTCTTCCTATACTGTCATAACATAATCCTGTCCAAGTGATACCTTTAATAAAGAAAAAGCAATTATTAGGTATTGAGAAACTATGAAAAATTAGAGAAGTTCTGAGAAGAGAAAAATATCAAATGGGAAGGCACCTAGGGATTCATGACACATTAATTCACATGGTTATACAATTCTGCCCAAATATATATAATTTTTATGATAGTTTTTTGTTTTGTGTTGTTATGTTTTTTTTTTTTTTCTTAGAAACTGGATCTCTCTGTTGCCCAGGCTGGAGTGCAGTGGCATCATCCATAGCTCACTGCAGCCTCAAACTCCTAGGCTCAAGAGATCCTCCTGCCTCAGCCTCCCAGAGTAGCTTGGACTATAGGCACACACACCCATGCTTGGCTAATTTTTTTATATTTTTGTACAGACAGGGTCTAGCTATGTTGCCCAGGCTGGTCTTGAACTCCTGGCCTCAAGCTATCCTCCCACCTTGGCCTCCCAAAGTGCTGAACTTATAGCATCAGCCACTGCACCCCAGGCCTGGGAGGATAGTTTTAAATGTCCCCATTTCCTGTTTATGTCAGATCCGGGTGAGTAACTATGTATCAGTAGACTTTGCAATGAATAAATGATCACTTCTTTGCATTCAGTATGTAATGGAATAACCGCTTGGATTCCTCACTTTAAAATATATCAACATTGGATTTCATCAATACTTAGAAAATCAGTGAATTATTCCTGTGGTGCTAATTTCAGGCAGTTGGTAATCATTTTTGTGCTTGATTGGTAACTACTCTCTTCTCATAAGTGCTTAGATATCAAAAAAAATGTGTTGAGCTTGAAAAGTCCTAAGCTATGCATGAGGATATTTTTTTAGTTTGGAAGTAATTGTTTTTAAAATACTAATTGGACTAAGAACTCATTAAGAAAAGAGTTAAATTATTAGAGAATAACAAATAGATTAAAAAGTTTTTAAGTTAAAACTTATCTCCTAATTTCAGCTGATTGCTGCTGAAATTTTGCTATATCTATGTTGGTCTTATTTCAGTAAGTTGGATTTTTCTGAAAGTATTTAAGGATTTTTGTATTTTTTATGATTTTATTAGTGATTTAACAGGAACATGAATCTTAACCAAGGCATGGTTTTCGTAATTATTCCTTAAGAATCTACTTTATTCCTGTACTAAGTTAATTATGGATCATTTAACATGAGACAGAAAACAGTCCATACACTGAATAGCAGAGAACTTTAAATTTTATTTCCAGCATTACCACTGATTAATTGTGACAATGAACAAGTCACTTAAGCTCTACATAGCTCAATTTCTTCATCTGTTAAAAGGAAATAATGTCTGTCACAAGATAGTTTCAGAGCTCTTTGGAATCACTGGCACAAAGAAGTTCAATAAATCAAGAGTAGTATTATTATTACTCATCCAAAATGTAATAAAATATTTTTTAATGTGGTAAGCATTCAGTTCAGATTTAAAGATAAATTCTCTGAATTTAGAATTCCTTCCTACTCCTGCCTTTTAGTCTTGAATGTTTACATTATTTCCTTCAAGCTTCAATCCTCTGAAGGTAATTATTGCATTCTTCTGCTTTGTTGAGAATTATTTTATTTTACGGCTTCCCTTAGCTTCTATTTTAGGTGCTTTCTTCTTCATTTTACACGCCCTCTCTCCACCCCCAAAATTTTTACACCTTGTGTTTCTTTTCTACTTTGTACTTTTTATATTTTCATTTGACAATATTCCTTATGATGTGCTTTTCCTTTAGACAATTGTGTACCATGAAATTGGCTTTCTGTACAATTGAAATTAAAGTCAAACATATTTGCCCATCACTGGTCATTCCTACACACATTTCTTATATTAAAGAGGCGGTTTGCATTTTGTTAAGCAACCAGTTAAAAAACAACTTGTTCTTAAGGATGAAACTAAAAAACAAAAATTAAGAGTTGAAATTTAAAAACATCAAACAGTAACTATGAATTTCAATATTTCATATCAAGAAGATTAGCTGCAAGATTTCCTAGTTGATCATTCTCTTTCTTCTGCTAAAATTGATTTGGGGTGCTACTTCACTCATTTATTAAATTCATATATATTCATAGGTCTGTCTGAGTTCTCTAGTTTGTTCCATTCATCAATTTGTCTGTTTTTGTGCCAATCCAATATGATTTTCAATACTATGGCTTTATTGTATGTCTTAATATCTAAGAGGGCAAGTCCTTCTTTTTTAAGGTATACTTAATTGCATGTGGCTGTCTTCCTACCTACAAATTTTAAAGTGAGTTTGAATTCCTCCAAAATTAGCTTCATTCTATCAATGGGTTTACAATGTATTTGAGAATATTTTCCAAAAGACAAGGCAAGAATATTTACGAAGCACCTTGCTGACATACTGGTGGCAGGCATGCTGAGATGACAGAAGGAAGAAGGAGTCAGATGGGATGGGATGTGATCGTGGGGGAAACTTCTTGGCGGAATACTTGACTAAGTCAGATTTGGAAGGTAGGGAGAATGTGGAACAAGACAAGGGATGGGCAGTTTTGAAGAGAGCAAAATGGCAGAACATGGAAACCACATTCAGGCTTTTGTATAGCAGCTGCTGCTGAGACTCAGCAAGGGGGGCCCAAGGGGATTTAGTCCCCTACAACAGTGGTTCTCAATTAGGCCTATTTTGCTCCCCCACGGGACACTTGTTAATGTGCGGAGACATTTTTTGTTGTCACAACTGGGAGAGGAGGGTTTGCTTCTGGCATATAGTGTGGTAAGGCCAGGAAAGCTGCCAAATACCCTGCAATGCACAGGGCAGCTCCCTTAGCAGTTATCCAGCCCAAAGTGTCCACAGTGCTGAGGTTGAGAATCCCTGTCCTGGAAGGAGCTATCAACCCTGGCTGCGCATCAGAATCACCTGGGAAAGCTGAAAAACTACCAACACGTAGGCCTCACCTCCAGACATGGGCTGGGACATCACTTGTTTTAAAAACTTCCCAGGAGATTTTAATATGCGGCTGGCTTTGAAAACCATCACTATGGATCCATGTAGTTGAAAGGGGGAGACAATTAGATTTGAGGATTTTTTCTGCACTTTTCATTCATGCTACTTTCTTATTCATATGTCTATACTTTAAATTACACGATCTGCAAGAAAATGCTTTTGGGTATGGCGTGTGTGTGCTTATAAAATCGCTTGACTTTATATTTGAATTCAGAAAGATTGTATGTAGTTAAGGTATCACATTCTCCCATCTCCACCAAAAAGACCCATGCTTTGTTTAAAATGGCATCTTACAAATAAATTCCACCGATGTATATTTTAAGTCTATTTACAAATCCACTAGAGTGCACAAAATGTTTTTGTCATTTACGATTGACTTCACTATATATGAAGATATTCAGAAGTATAGTGTGGGCACAAACTGAATTGTCAATACTTTTGTCAAATTATCTAGCTCTTTAGTATAATTTGGACAATATCTTCTAGCTCAAAACACTGATGTGGTTTGATTTCTCATGTCTTGGAGTTATGTTGTTGATTTTGAAATGGGCTTCTTTTTTCCAAACTCCAAATCTATGGAGCAGCTGGTGGTGTTTAGTGGCCGTCTGCACTAGCAGTCTCATCTTTTTAGCATTTAAAATTAATTTTTCTCAGCTTGGCACATAAAGAACTCAAGTGCGCCCTTTGCCTCATCACCTGCTGTGTTACAGTGGCACCAGCAGTAGGGGAGGGGGTGTGATGAGGCGACTATCCGGGCATCAGAAGTAGTGGCACTGAGAGGTCACATGTGAAGAGATAATAGGAGAGGGCCTGCGCCCTTGCTATGGAAATGAGGCTTATGTTCACACGGATTCCAAGCATCCCCATCACAATGAATATAACATCGAGGGCTCTGGTTGGGATTTCCCCGCCTCCGAAATAGCACATCTCTATATGCAAAAGATGAGTGTGTCATGCCAAGTACTCATGATAAATGAATATTGAATTGATCCATATAAAAAAAAAAATGAGAGCTCAGCTCCCAGAGACTCTGGATCCTTCACGGATCTCTGTGTAGTTAACAGAGACCACAGAAGAAAAAAAAAAAGAGTTTCAGTTTTACCAGAAGATAACAAACTGTATTTCTGGGAGAGAGGAGAGAGTTCTGGACTAGGAGTAATGAAACCTGGGGTCTGATTCTGGATCTACCAGGCATGTTGTTTAATGTTTTCTATTTTATGACCACCAGGCATTAATCATCCCTCACCTGGAATCCAGTAGAAAAATGCCCCCAACTGGTTTTCCGAACTCCGGTTTCATTCTTCTTAGATCCCTCTTCCACTCTGCTGCCAGCGTGAACTTTCTACACTGTAAAACTAATCCTGTCACCCCCCAGGCCACTGAGTGCGGCTGTGCACACTGAGTTTCTCGTACAGATATCGTTTGATGCCTTCTGTCCCCTGGATCTTTGTTCATGTTGTCCTTTCTTCCCGAAACATATTTCTTCATTCCTTTGTTCCGAGTTAATCCTACTCATGCTTTAAGATGCATTTCAAGAATGACCTCATCCAGGGAACCAGCTATTTTATGTCCCTTTCCTTAAGATTCTCCTCACTTCTATTAAAATTATCACATGGAATGAAAATCATGCTGAGGTGGCTGGCCCTCTCATAAAGATGGTGATATGGGCCAGGCACGGTGGTTCATGCCTATAATCCCAGCACTTTGGGAGGCCAAATTGGGAGAATCAGTTGAGGCCAGGAATTTGAGATCAGCTTAGGCAACATGGTGAGACCCTGTCTCTACAAAAAATTTTAAAAATCAGCCAGTTCTGATGGTGCAGTCCTGGCTACTCGGAATGTTGAGGCAGGAGGGTCCATTGAGCCCAGGAGTTCTAGGTTATAGAGAGCTATGATCATGCCACTGCCCCACCCTGAGCAATAGAGCAAGACTCTGTCTCAAAAAAAAAAAAAAAAAAGGATAGTGATATGCTCTTTGAAGACAGATATCTGATCCTAATTATCGTCCCTTGGTACCTAGCATGATGTCTGGCAAAGAATGGGCATTCAGTAGGGAACAGTATGGAAAGGAAGGAGGGAAAAAAGGAGGTGAAGAAAGGGGAAGGAGAGACAGGGAAGGGAAGGGGTAAGATGGAGTAAGGGGAGATGAATGGGTACAATAGGATAGGAAAATACTGGGAAGAAAGGGGGAAGGAGGAATGATGGATGATGCAGTCAGTCCGCCCTGATTTCTAAGATTTAACCCATTCAAATGTTTGCAGTTCTGTACTGTCATATTATAATATTCTATGTAAACCCTACTCTTTCCATGGTGTTTTGTATATTGTGCCATAGTCATCCTTCCATTATCCTTTAGGTTTGAATGGATTGTCTAGCCATGGAAGAATCCAGGGGAAGAATCAAGACTCTATGAGCTAGAATTCAAACCCCTATAAATTTTCCTTTTTTTCATTGAACTTTGTTGATATTATTTTAAGTGTTTTGTAGTTCATATTAATCTCTTATTGTCACCTAAGCAGCTTACTTAGATATTATGTACCACATAATATATAAATATGACTTATTTAAGAATATATCAGTATCTAGAAATTTTGGTAAATTTTTCTTAGAGCCTGTTAATAAGTCATACTTTATGATCTTTCATTACTTATAATAGAGATGCTTTACTAAACCTGTCCCTTAAGTGGCTTGGACTCATGTAATAAATTCTGTCAGGGCAGAATTTCATATTTTATTTTGATAAAAATAAAGGAAATATATCGAAATAGCTAATTGATATTATGTGACCATTTAGTTCCCATATTAGAGAAAATGAAGGGTAAGAGGTAGGGAAATTGATAATTTATGTAGAACTTGCCATTCAGAGGTCCACTTATGGGAATGAAATTGAAAATTGAAGAAATTGTTCAGATAATTTGAGACAAAATGGAATTGTCATTTAATTATGCATTTATTTCAATATCTTATAAAAGTATCCAAAAAAGTACATTTCAACTTCATTTACTATCAAAAATCTGACTTAAGAAATAGTGATCATTCAAGATAGAAGTTATTTCCACCAACAAGAAACCATCATAAATACAAGTTGCCTATTTTCATAGACCCACAGTGCTACTAGAAACATTGATGGACTTCTAAACTCAGGGCCTCTGGCTTCAAAAAAAAGCTCATCTAAACAATCCAAGTTAGTGTCAATCGATTTTATTTTTTAAAAACATCCTTGATAGTATCACACAATGTCATAGTTAGATACGATCTTTTTCAGGTCCTTGAAAAATGTAGTAAACATTTATTAATACTAATATAGGTTGGTGTTTCTAAATTCTAAATTTTTAAACCTAATTTTCTATATGTAATACTTATAACTCAATATAATCAAATTATGAAATGTTACAACCAGAAATGCTTTAATATGCTTATTCCTATTATACATTAAGACTCATTATTAGAGGCAATTAAACTCATTAACTCAGGTTATTTTCACAACTTCAATTCTTCACTTTTACATATTTAGATTATCATAACATCATATATCTCATTGTCTTTCTGGCTCGACTAAAGCCAGATTAAATTAGTGGTACATTATTGATTTCTGTTTCACATTCATTAATATGCTAAAAACTACATGTCAATGCAGTGTCTCAGAAGGATCATGAGATAGTTTGAAGCTAATTGTTACTTCTTATGCATTTTTATTAGATACAATTTTGTGTCACATCTTCATATGCTGATTTTAAAATTTGATATTATAGCATAATGGAACTAGAAAACTTTTCTCGAATTTGTCAGAATTAAAATTTCTAATTCTTTTATCTGTAATTTTTAAATAATTAATGTATTGAAGTTCAGTCCTTTGGTCCAGTCCACCTTCAACTAAAAGTTAGACAACTTTAATCTTTCCTAAAGCATTTTATTGTTCTGAGTAAGTGCATAATAGAAATCAAAACATAAGATTAGAACAGTCAAAATTTTAGATAGCATATGAAAAAGGGATGGAAAAATAACGTCAGCATTATGATAAAGAGAAAGAAAATCTGAGAGAAATACAAGTAAGGAAAAATACAAAGAAGTTTTATTCCTCCCCCAAAAAACGACATATGGCAAAAAAGAAAAAAACTTTTATAGACTATTTGTTTATGTAGGATCCCTCTCTCTTTAATCTTGTAATACTGAATTAATGTTTCAAGTGTTAGACGATCTTTATCTTCTTCTTTCTTCTTAAATTGAGATCATTTTATTTTTTTGTTTATACTGTTTTTATTCTAGTGAGTATCTAATTTACGAATAAATTGTCTGAGAATTTTTTTCCAAAATAGTTGTTTAGAAGTTAAGATGTCTTTAAAAAAAAAAAAAGACAACAAAATATATTATTGTGATAATATGATGTTACAGTAAATTAGAGGCTCCCAAAATAACCCACAAAACACAACTTGGCCCATATTCCTTTAAACCATCATACTAGTATCCTAAGGTAACAAATCAACATTTATGATAATCTGAATTTCAAAATCAGCAGGGAATTTCCCTCTTGATAAACCATAGCCATCACAATAGTGAAGAAAGCCTTGCTTTTATTGCTGTTTTCTTTCCCGAATGAACAGAAACCTGAACTTTCTCTGGGTTCAGCCCCTCCTTTAGCCTAGTGTTTGCTTCCTTTGGTTGCATTTCCCAGGTTTACTCTGCTGTCTTCCTTGTTGAATCCTTGTTGAACGTTGTACATAAATAATTGTAGCTGATCCCCAACAGACCTCCTCTTGGGTCTAGGATGGACCTAAACACCAGAATGAGAGCCAAAAAATATACTTCCTACCTGCTGGGGTCTCTGAGGAGGCCCCAATAAACAGCACTGCTCTTCCTCACTTGGGTTGTGAACAATTTGAGAAATAAAAGAGTATCAAATAAGACTAAAAATCTTATCTTTGCTCTGAGAGAGACCAGGATGGATGGAAGATGTGAGTTTCTGGAGCCCACGATTAGACACTTACCCACCTAGTCAGGCAGGTCACAGGGGGAAGAAGGGTAAAGTGGGCATGGTCTGCTGAGTCATTTCTAAATTTACCAGTGGGTTAAACCACCCCTGCCCCTGAGCAGAATGAGTAAGAGGCAAAGAGAGGCGAAGCATGTGCTTAGGAAAAGAATTCCCATTTTCTGGAAGGCAGTGTAGGGAAAAGGCTGATTTTCCTAATTCCTCTGCAAAGCATAACCAATGCCTAGCTGTAAGATCCTCTGATAGCAGGCCCTCTCTATTCCTCTCTCTCTCCATTTTTCATGACAGCAACAATCCACTTATCTGGCATGCTAATAATCTACAAGACTTCTCTGATATCTGTATGAGCCAGCACCCATCTTCATCCCATTCTATTTAGCCCTTTCTCAGACATGTAAACGAGAGCTACCTTCCTCCTCTCCTCCTTTGCATGAGCCTCCACATATGTGTAAATTTAGTAGAGGCCAGGGCTGCCCGCCAGTTGGCCCGTCCTTGGGATAGCAGGCCCTGCACTCCATGTCCACACTGCACTTCCAAACACAGATCTGATCTTGGGCTTCCTTGCCCAAGGCCCTCAGGGAGTCCCTGTTTGCCTACAGGAGCAAATCCTGAGTTCTTTATAGGACAGTATCAGCCACACTACCTTTTTCTCATCATCTCTGACCTAACATTGGCTGCAGACATTGAACTCTTTCCCCCAACTAGAAAACAAAATACTTGTCCCCAAGCTTTCTTTGCACATGCTTTTCCTTCTGTTTTTTCCCCTGCTATTTATCTGCTCAAATCCCATTGATCCTTTAAGGCCACTTTACAGGAGACAAGTGTCCATCTCCAGGCTTTTGGCATTCCTCCAGAGTTTGCTTAATTATTTGGACATCTCTTTTTTATGTAAATTTGTTGTATTTTATTGTGATTATTTTTTGCTTGTTTTTCTCCCTTCTCCAGAGAAGGTACCATGTCTCATTTATTATTATATTTCCAGGTCTAGCATGGCATCTAGCACATAATACTACATAAATTTATTTTAATGAGATCCATCTATTTCTTATCATCCAACAATTATGATCACATTGGCATTTTTTAAAAATACTACGCAGACATTTCCCAAAACCAGTCATTGGTGAAAAGTCTCACCAATTAATAATGTCTGGTTTCAGAGGGTTTTTTTAATCTCCTAATGTGATATTTTAAGTGACAGAATAACAATTTTCATCTACGTACGTGCGTCAAACCCCACATTCTTTCTGCTACACCTCTGGCTTCCTGTACCGAATGGCCTTGCATAGCTAATGTGATCTTTTCCTTATTTTATGTCAAAAGATCTCACCCTATTCCACTGATTCCCCTTTCTCAGGAAAGAGGTCTGTATTAGCTATAAAAAAAAAAAAAGAAAGAAAGAAAGAAAGGAAAAGAAAAGAAAAAAAGAAAAGAAAACCAACCTGGGCAATTGGGAAGCCCACAAGGTAAATATTAAAGAAACAGCTATAAAGCCAAATGCAACTTTAAACAATAAATAACATAAGGCAGGATATTGAACAATATTTGCCATGCCCATAGCCACTCACATTCTTCATCTAATTTTCTTTCCTAGTTTATGTTCTTTCATTAGACCCTGAGTTAGACTTCTATACGTTACTACACACTTAATAAAGATATTTCATTTTTCCTGGTGTGCTTCCAGAGACCTAGCATGCAGTGAAGGTTTTATAGTCCTGTGCAGTGCAGCAGATGTCATTCCATTTGCCTAAGTCCTGCTGACATTTGGAGATGTGGATTAATTGAGCTACAGAATGAAATTTAATTAAAATTAAATACAGACTTGGCCATTGTATCTGTTCATTTCCTGCACTCTAGTGTGTGTATTTGCAGGCAGCGCCATAGTTAATTTATTTAATCAGGATGCTCTGTGGGGGAAGCTGCACTTTGTTTTACACTGAAAGACCGAGGGTGTGGTGGATGCCAGGTTGGCTTTCATTGCACACAATGTGTGCTGTGTAAATGATGCTACTGATGAGCCTCCAAGGGCTACCTGAGGGAGCAAGGTGGCCCCATGTGAACCTGTAGAGAAACAACTTGTCATAGACAACATTTAGTGATGTCTTTTAAATTGACGTTAGATGCCACAGGCATCTCATCTATTCCCCATTAACATGTTGCCATAGTATCTGCTCATTCAGACATTCATTCATCCGTTCATTCAACAAAGATGCTTTGAGTACCAACTGTGTGCTAGGTCCTGAGTTTCAGGTAAGCACTGTTATTCACAGTAACCGCATTCTTTCTGCCAGTAACCCCAATTGGAGAAGTTTGCCATTTCTTGAAGATATATTTTTTATAACAAGATAATATAAGATATTTAAAGAAACTATATTACTTTAGATTATGATGAGATTGTCTCAGGGCAAGCGGCATAGATCCCACCCTTCCTGTGAGATCCATTGCAAAGATCACCTCCTTCTGGAGGGCTGTCCTGATTCCTGCAGTGGGAAACAAATGCCTTTCCAACAACTCCCCCAAGTACATAGAAGTTCTTTGTGTTATAACTGTATATCTTCCTATTCCCCTTTCTAGATTATAACCTTTTGTCAATGTTCTTTTAATCTTGAAAAATGCATAGCCAGTGCGTCATCTCCAGAATGTGCTCGAACACTACTTCTTAAACTGAAACTGCTGAATATACTGTATTGTCAAGCATGCATATTCCTGGGGTGCTGGACCGTTGCTGTTTTGGCAGTTTAGCATCATTTTCTCCTTTTTGAGGCAATAGGACCCCACCTTTGCTTTGGGGAATCACTTCTCCCACACCTATATACCCCAGAGAAAGTTGAGTGAGTGGAGGCTGAGCCAATCGTGTATTCCATCCCACTAACCTCTGTGACTGGTTCAGAAATGAACACATGACCCAAGCCAGGCTGGTAAGGGCCAGTAAGACTACATTCTAAGACTTTGATTTCTCTTTGGTTATACATGAAAGGGTGTTGCCCATGCGTTCCAATCTTCTATAAGGGGGAAACTATCTAAAAATGGAGCCAACCCAAAGGTAGCTGCAGTGAAATAAAGAGAACCATCCCATTACTCTTCCATTACTGCTATTACCTTAGCTAATGAGTTTTTGCTTAAGTTTGTTTTGAGTTGGACTTCCTGGCTCTAGCACACAAAAGAACCATACCTGAGCAGCCTCATTATAATAATCATATAGTGCTATAATCATTTATATGACACTCACTGTCCTATAAACTCCTTCAGGATAGGGACCTTGCCTCTTATCTAGTGACTCACCAACTAGCCCAGTGCCTGGACCACTGTGTACTCAACAATCATTTTGTTGAAATGAAAGAATAAATGTAAATTTTAGTGGTTATGAGACAATGTCAATGAATAGCCTTTTGTAATAAAACTGATTAAATTGACATATTGCTCACAAACCCTGTTTCTATTTCCCAATATTCATATGACTGAAAGGGTCCAGAAAGGTCACCCAACAATTTCTAAGGGTGAGAGAGATAGTTCAACCATCTCATATTGATAATTAACCTCATATGAAAAACTCCCTGAAAAAGAAATGCTACAACCCCATTCTGTTATATATGCCGGTGTTAACTATTCTTACCACCTGGAAATTGTTCTTTACGTTCCCTATGTGGTTGTGAGTTCTTGTAAATTCAGAAGTAAGCTTTTTCTCAGTTGAGCTATATTGCTTCTAGCTATGGACTCAAATCGACTCAGTAAATGGGCACATCATGTTCTCCCTGGCACATGTTTTCTATTCTGTACCAACTATACCTATTTTATATGGATGATATCCTGTTAATTCTTGGAGTTATGGGAAAGTAAGCTTCACTTTTTTTCTCCTTGCATGTATCTTTTGTGGATTTAATGCTGCTCTTTTCTAATTCTCTTTGTTTTCTACAGACACAGTGACATTGATGATAAGGGTGACAACTAAAATATTAATTAACATTTGGTGAGCACATTTTACCTCCTAACCATTACATTCATTGATCCTCACAATAATAATAGGAGACAAATATTCTCATCCTCATTTTCAACATAAGGATGAGGAGGCAGAGATTTGAACTTCAATCATCTTTAAAAAAAATTGCAGGCTGGGCGCGGTGGCTCACGCCTGTAATCCTAACACTCTGGGAGGCTGAGGCAGGTGGATTGCTCAAGGTCAGGAGTTCGAGACCAGCCTGACCAAGAGCGAGACCCTGTCTCTACTAAAAAATAGAAAGAAATGATCTGGACAACTAAAAATATATATATAGAAAAAATTAGCCGGGCATGGTGGCACATGCCTGTAGTCC
>CAUYSK010031158.1:0-40813 GCA_963575035.1 Avahi laniger
AGGAATAAGTGGGACTTCAAATGATAGAGGAAATTTTGAAGAGGCATGCACAGCTATGTAAATAGCAAAATAAAGGAATTTAACCTTTAATTCACTCAGGTAAACTTTCAGAAAGAAGTAAATATATTTTGAGCATAAATAAAAGACCCTGTCCTCTTGCATATATCGATCACACAGGAGACTAAATGAATGAGAATTAATATGGAAATAGAACTCCATCCTCACTCCCATAAAAATTAGAGAAATGAAAGATAAATGTGCCATCTTCTACTCTTTTCTGGTTAATCAGCATCATCTCTGAGAGTTTTAAAGTTTTCTAATGTATAAACATGAATCAAGATAATATTTTCAAATGTTGATTTTGTAAATCTTTATCTTTCATCTTTGCTTTTTATTAGCATAGCACTGGCCAGTGATTATAATGAAAGGGCCTTTTTTCAACTATTCATATGTCATTTACTTATGGAGCAAAATTTTTTACATAATGCACCTACTGCCTTCTACAAAAGACTAAATGGTTAAATAATTCAGGGAGTATTCATGAGTTTATTCATTTGTTCTGCAACCCGTCCTTATCTGTAGGTGAATTAATGTGCAAATTAAATATTCATGAGCCAATTTGCTCTATTGGTTTATTTTATGATATCCAGATGTTATTCTTTTCCTTTTTATATTCAATGATGATCATCTAAAATTCAAATGCAAACACTAGGCACAGTTGTTAATCCTGTATATCATTAAAAATGAATAATAAAACTCCATGAGACAAAAACATTTAACTTGTCTCCTTTTAAATAAGACAATACCATTGGAAATTCTAGTTTTTACTTAGAATAATTTTATGTCTACACCACATATGTTATGAAGACAGCACTTTGTAATGCAGTAGTTTTGAAACTTTTTGGTCTCAGGATTCCTATATATTCTCAGAATTATTCAAGACCCCCCAAAATTTTGTTTTATGTGGGTTACATCTAGCAATTTTGACTGCATTAGAAATGTTAGAAATTAAAACTGACCATTTGCATTTGGTGCTAATATTGGTAAGTGAGGTACTGTTCCAGTGATTATATTGATTGTTATCTGTTTGCTTTGTATTCTCTCCTTATGTTATTGTTTCCTTGGAACTGCATGTTTTTACTTTCGAGTGCTTTTACAGTGGCGCATGTTGAGTATTCTCTTTGGTAGTTAGAGCTCTTTTGAGCATTTCCTGTAGAGGAGTTCTAGTGGTGACAAATAACCTCAGAGTTTGCTTCTCTGGGAAAGATTTTATTTCCCTTTTGTTTATGAAACCCCATTCTGCAGGATACAAAATTCTTGGCTGACTGTTATTCTGTTTTAGAAGACTAAAAATGGAACCCCAATCCCTTCTGGCTTGTAAGGTTTCTGCTGAGAAGGCTGATGTTAGTCTTATGGGTTTTTCTTTGTAAGTCCTTGATGCTTTCATCCTGTAGCTTATAAAATGTTCTTCTTCACTTTGTCTTTGGGTAGACTGATGAAGATGTGTCTTGATGATATCCTAATTACAATATATCTTCTAGGAGTTCATTGACCTTGTATCTGGATGTCTAAATCTCTTGCAAGACCAGGGAAGTTTTCCTCCATTATTCCCTCAAATAGATTTTCCATGATTTTTGCTTTTTCTTCTTCTCCCTCAGGAATACCTATCATTCTTATGTTTTTGCATTTTACAAAATCCCATATTTTTCAGATATTTTCTTGATTTCTCCTGATTCTTTTTTCTTATTTTTAACTGTCTGAGTTAATTCAAAATCCTTGCCTTCAATCTCTTAAATTCTTTCTTCTGCTTAGTCTAGGCTGTTATCAAAATTTTCCACTGTATTTTGAAATTCTCTAAATGATACTTTCATTTCCAGGAGGCCTGTTATGTTTTGTTTTATACTATCTGTCTGTCTCTTTAGTGAATTCTTTCATTCATGTCTTGAAGTGTATGGGGGTGTGTGTGTGTGTGTGTGTGTGTGTGTGTGTGTGTGTGTGTGAGAGAGAGAGAGAGAGAGGGTTTTTGACTTTCTCATGAATCCCATTGAACTTACTCGTGATCCATATTTTGGATTCTATACCTGAAATTTTAGAAGTGTCCTTGTGGTTGAAGCCTACTGCTGGAGAGCTAGTGTGATCCTCTGGGGGTGTTGAAGGAGGATGTGTTTCCATATCGTTAATGCCTTTATGCTGGTTCCTTCTCATCCAAAATCTCTTCTCTTCGTTAGAAACTAGTATCTTTGAGGTCCACCTGTTCTCTTCTGCTGGGAGATATATTTCTCAGTGTAGATAGGAAGGTTCACTGCATTTTAGTTCATGTAGATAGGTACCCACGGCTGTGTTGCTGGTAATTTGGGTCAGTTGGAACTCAGACCTCTGGGAGGGTGTTCAGGTTTCAGGGGTGGCAGACTAGGTTAGGTAATGCCCAGTTTCCAGGCCCCTGGATGTCCTGCTTGAGTCCTTTATGGAAGAATGCTCAGGGAGGAGAGGGGCAAATGCACCGTGGGCCTCTAAGAATGTTGCTGTCCTGAGGCTCTCTTTTCCCCTGTGGTTGTCACAGACAACACAGGTGCAGGGGGTCGTTTGTGTGGAGGAGTGGGCTGGTCCCAGGCTGTTGCTGAAAGCTTGGGTGGGTGCAGGGTAGGTCCCTCTCTGCGGTGGCAGCAGAAGTGGGCAGCTATTGAATCCTAGATCTGCCACTTACTAGTTATGTGATCTCTAGAAAGCAAACAGATCTGCCTGGGCCTTAGGTTTTCACCTGTAAAATGGAGAGAGTAAATGGCAGTGTATTTTATGATATGAGGTTACAGGGAGAATTACATGGGTTAATAAAAATCTAACTGCAAAGAATGCTTGGCATATAAGTACTCAGTACACATGTGTTATATGTTGGCTTTAGATTAAAAGAAAGAAGGAGGGAAGGCATTTAAAGCAGATGAAATTGCATGAAGTATCACACAGGGAAGTAAGAAAAGGAGTGGTGTGCAAGAGAGGGTGAAGGAGCCTAATTCGAGACATGGGAATTTTCTGTAGATGAGTGGCGGGAGATAAGGCAAGAAGAGACAACTGAAGGACTTTATGATATAGTGAATAGAGAGTCCTTGGAAGTTTTTGGTCAGAGTGATAGCATCTTCAAAATTGGTTTTTGTTTGTTTTGCTTATGTTTTGTTTTGTCTGTCAGTATTGCTAGATAAAAGAATGATATAAAGAATTAAAAGATTGTTATGTGCACTTTAGAGGCATTATCTTTTCTGATATCACAAATCCATTAGTAGATATTTAGATATTATTGCGATACCCACTGTATTGATGGGGAAAATGAGATAAAGGAGAACATAATAGCAGAACAAGACAATATTAATTCTGAATTCATAGAATTTCTATGAGAATTCAACACACGAAAATATTTGACACTGCATGAAATACAGTAGAAGTCCAACAAGAGAAATACGTAAGTTTAAGTATTATTATTATTATCAATCCTAAGAGGAAGGTATTATCCTCTTTTCTTCTTTTTTAGTTTCATCTAATGTAGCACAATGTAAGAACGCATTGATGTGCTTTGCAGAGAAAATTTTTGAGTGGCTTTAATTTCGATTTATACGGGTTTTACAAATGTGTAAAATTAGGCTAAAGTAAAAATAAAAAACCATTACTTTCCCCTTGGGCCTTGAGAGGGTCACTTTCATGTTCAGCATGTCTACAGATAAAGGTCTAATTGTCAAAAACTAGGACATTGAGGGAAAGAAATGGAATAATAGCTAGAACGTGCTTTATGGCTCAAAATCCATTTCCTTGGAAGGGGGATTATTTGAGTCCTTTTGAACTGAAAGTGCCAGTACTTATAATGGAGGGGGAGGGATGAGGAAGGACGAGGATGAGGAGGGGGCAGATAGGGAACTTTGGGGGATGGCATGCTCAGTGCTGAGGAGCGAAGGGGGTTAACTCACAAATGCGTGTGAGGTTTAACAGAGATGAGTATGTATCCAGGATTTAGGAGGAAGAGCTCTTCTTTTCTAAATGAAGATAATGGGATAATTTTCCTTAGCAGACACAGTGACACTATTAGAGCATAGAAGCAGGTCACTGAAGGAAAGAGAGCATAGCTGTGGAGCCCTTGGAGCTATTTCCTCTTATTTTCCTATTTCTACGCCACTTCCACAATCACTGATAACCTCCACTGAAAGCATGAAGACAAAATGTGGAAGTGATTTTCGAATCATCAGCTATAGGTTTTTGTTTGGTAGAAGCTCTAGTGAACTCCTTAATGAAAAAATAAGAGTTGCAGTACCTGGCTCAAATTGGGTTTGGAAGTTATCAATGGACTTTGACAATTTACAATATTTTTCTATTATTATTGGACTGAATTAAGAGTTACTTCATCTGTTTATAATTTGCACCTAAATACCAGATAAAGGCTAATGTATTTTCTGATGTTTTTGTTGTGTGAATTATCAGTGTTTTAACATTTTTGTTAACATACATAAAAATTATTTAATAAAGAAAAATAATGTTGATCTGAACATTAAAAAATAGTTGTAAACTCGAAGGGATAAGCTGATACTTGATAAATTCTTGAGAAAATGTATACCTGCAAATGGGGCTCACAGCGATGATCATTATATATTTATGATTTATGTTAAATTTTAGAGTTTTGCTACAAAAGCAACAAGTAATTCCTGTGTTACAAGGATATTAATTGTATTATTAATATTCCCAGGCTTTTTTTAATTTCCACTCTAGAACGTTAAGTGGCTAACACTTAACCCTGTAGATAAAAGTTGTAATTGTCTAAAGGAAAGTTGAAGGCCGGGCGCGGTGGCTCACGCCTGTAATCCTAGCTCTCTGGGAGGCCGAGGCGGGCGGATTGATCATTCAGGATACAACTAAATATTGTCATGATTCCTCATTACAGATGACATGGTGCCCTGTTTTCTAAACTACATTGCATTCATTCACCTTAAACTTGTTAGAACTTCTATAATTAAGAAATAAAAACATGAATTGGAATAGAGTTTCTTGTCACTTATTCTTTTACCAAATAAATAAGACATTTCAAAGTCTTTCTCAAAGGAAACATAAAATTGATTATGCTATAGACTTTGATAGTCTATGTCTCTATGAAATATAGGGAATAACAGTTTAATTATCTAAGCGCAATGTATCCCTTGATAAGAATTACTGCTGTAGACAAGAGGGTTTGTTCCAAATGTGTTCTGGTTTGTCAGAAACATAAATCAGTTTCTTCCTTATGTGCTTTGCATGATTGCCCATCATTACATAAAGGTTATCAAACACAGTAAACATTTCCTTATCAAAAAGTACATCTCAAGCTTAATTGTACCTATATTTAGACTTTAGATACTGGTTTCATTCCTTAATAAGCACTTTCAAATAAGAATATACTAAATCATAAGACTACTTAATATAATGTTCATATGCTATTTATATAAACTAGTTAAAACCATGCTTTCTTCCAATATCAATGCTATGAATTAAACAAGTATATTTTATAGAGTTTCTAGAAATCTATAATCCAATTTATTCAGTAGTGTCCTATAATAATAATGAATTTAATAAAAATTGTTCTTCTTATTATTTTGAGGTATGCAGCATTTTCAATTATTTTGATAACCTATTTTGCATGTGGTTGAAATTTTGTGACATTTAAATTTGAGATAAGATTTATTAACAGATGTTAACCCCTCCCCACTTGATCTTACATAATTTTTTAAAAATTTAATGGCCAGTCAAAATTATATTAGCTACAGAACATTTAAGTATTGTTCCAATGGCTAGATTCTCTCCACAGAGGGCCTCTTTACTAACCTCTATTACATGAAATAATGTTTGAGTTTGCCTTCCACAATTTTTTTAAAAATTTTCTTTCTTGCTACTTAGTTTAACATAAAATTCACAAAGTAATACTACCAAGTTTGTTTGTTTTTTCTTTTGAACTTTTTCCAAACACATTACAACATATTTTTAACACAATAGATAACATTTATTTAACCAACAGAGATGACTTCCAGAGAGACTGTGTTTCCAAAACACAGGGTAGAGATGGATAGACCATAAAAAGAAAATAAAGTATTTTTAAAAAATGTATTTTCACTTAAAACTGTTACTACAGAACTGTGGAGAACATGTAAAGGAAAACATGTAGCAATCAACAACCACATGGAATTCTAGGGTTCTGAAAGATTCATATTCTTACCACGCAGATAATGTGGAGGAATAATGTGGAAACATGTGGAAATTTGAAAATGCTTTAAATAGCCGTTTGATACTGCTAATGTAGAGTATTAGGTGCAGAGTTCTGCTACAAGTGGCTAGAGAATTATAGGGCCTTAAATTTAGCATTTTGACAATGTATAATCATTAAACTGAGTTCAACAGGGGCTAATATAATGGGACACGTATTTTAGAGGAGGAAGAAAATGACACTGATTCTGATGACAGCTTCAGGGATGGATTAGAAGGAATAGTTATTTGATAAGGGCCTGTCATTTCCAGGCGATTGGGAGTCAAGAGCTATTTAGGATGTAAAACTGCCAAACATACTGGGAAGATAAAGAAAAGTTTAGAGTCTGAAGACTCCAGCTTGAGAGACTGCTTAGATCTTAGGACCACTGAAATCCAAAAGGGAGAGCCCTGTTAGCACCATGTAGCTGGTCTATTTGGCTTACATGTGGAAAACAAACTGGAACCTATGGATTTATAGGGCATGGCTCTCTAGGAAATATCACATAGCTATGTAACTATTTGAGTTTAAAGCACAGCAGTTCGCTGACTGAAGAAGCTCCCTTTTATGTAATTAATGTAGCATCGTACATTACCTAGAGACTTCATATGTTAATCCTGGTCATAGAGCACCTTGAACTAGCAAGAAAGGACCTTGGGAGCTGTCTAATGGTCCCCTACCTCTCCATGCTTTGCCCATGCTTCACAATTGCTTCCATCCTTGGAATTCTCAGTAAAGCTCAGTGAAGCTCTCGTGAGCCTGACTTGACCATGGTATTCTTTGTGTTATCTCCATGATTATCTGTCCGTGGAGACTGAGAAGGAAGTTTGAAGACTCTGGTCTAAGTTTACCCCTCGAACATTTCCAGTGCAGCCCACCAGATGTGGGGAAAGCCACCATGGCACTGGGTTGGCTCCAAACACTTGGTGAATCAATTCACATTTGGTGAATCATATTGCTCTACTTTCTTGGATTCTTCAGTTTTTGATCTTTTTTTTTTCTGTCTCTGCTTGGTTGGTCCCGTAACTCCCTTTGATTGAAGAGCCTGCTTGTTTTTCCCTTCAAATGTCTGGCTTTGACATCAGTCCTCCATCTAGGACACAACTTTTAATATTCATTCCACCCTACCAGCTTCCCACTCCTCTCATGGGCTGTGTATCCAGCCCTTATCTCTGAGCCCAGGAGATTAGGACTACGTGACAGTCCCGGCGAGGTCTGTGCCTCATCTGCAACTTTCACTGTTTGCTCTAATTTGAAAGGTCTTCAAGTCTTCCTGTCAAAAATGTATCTATCCTATAATGTTCAACCCAAAGCACCTCCTTCCTGATGTTTTCCCTTAATCCAAACCCTCAGTGTGGAGTGTGGGTACAAATTCAATAAATATTTTACAATATTAATTGGAATATATTCCTTCAACCGCATGAGAGTTTCCCCATCTCTTAGCCCCCATTTATAGTCTTTTCCCAAATACGATAATCAGTGGACGTAAAATCTTACTGATCTTCATAACTCATAGTTTACATTAATTCTCTTTGCCCAGATCACACATCTCAGGGAATAACTGACATAATTAAAAGTGCAATAACCTCAATCAACACCATTAACTTTAGCACATGCCCTCTATTTCAGTGATTTATGGATAACTTGGAAAATCAACATTACTCAGCCCCTCTCAAATCCTATGGCTTGATCGTTGTATAATTGCAGCGAGTGCATTCAGAAACTGTGTTGTAAATTAAACTTTCCTTTGAAAAGATGATTTACTATGGTAATTCAACAGCACTGGCTTTCTGTTACCATGACTCTGATAATGGAAAAGTTAAATGCTGTCAGGAAATAAGATGACAAAAATGTGAAAATGTCAATTGTGTAAGGATATTTTATAGCTTTATTAAATGCGGCCTCTACTTTTCCCTTGATTTCCAAAGTAAGTACATTTCTGTGATTGTTTTCCCTTATGTAAGAGGAACAATTTTGCATCCTTTTGCTTTTAATTTGATTCATGCTTTTGACCCCCTAACTCCAAGGCCATAAACCATAAAGACTCCTCAGCGAGCAAAGAAGGACTCAGGCTGCGGTTTGGCATACGGCAGGGTGCAAGTGAAGCTGGATTATTTGTTGATTGATTCACATATCACAAGTCTCCACAAAAACACACACAACCAAATAAAATCGTGTATAAGTAAAAGTAGTTTTGAAGAACCTGACTAATTGTTACTATTGTGATGTTTAGAACTTACTATGAGAATCACAGAAATTTAAGTTTTTCTGTTTCCTTAAAACAGTATAGATTTATGCTTTATAGATTTATATGACCTAAAATTGGCACAGGTAAACTCTATGTCAAAGTATTGCAGATATCATGACTGCAAATGAACAAATGAACTGTTTATTGTTTTCTTAATATCTTAAAACATTCTTTGTATTATCTTACTTTAAAGCTTGGGATTTAGAATTACTGAAGGCAACACCTGTTTAAATGAAGACTAAAGAGTTAAAGGTATTTAAAGGCAATACAAGATCAAAATGCAAAAATCAATTTCATTTTTATACACTAGTAATTAAAAAACTAAAAGTAAAAAAATACATGTATTTATAGAAGCATCAAAACAATAAAATTGTTAGGGATGAATTTAACAAAAGAAGTATAAGACAAGTACACAAAACACTGCAAAACATCATTAAAAGAAATTAAAGACTTAAGTAAATGGAAATAAGTCCATGTTTGTGATCAGAAGATTTAATATTGTTAAAATGTTAGCACCCCCCAAATTGATCTATAGATACAAAATAATCTCTATTAAGATCCCAGCTGCCTTTTGGTTTTTGCAAAAATTGACAAGCTTATCCTAAAATTCATATGAAAAAGCAAGGGATCCAAAATAGCCAAAACAGTCTTGAAAAAGAACAAAGTTGGAGGATTCACACTTTCTGATTTCAAAACTTATTACAAAGCTACAGCAATCAAGACATTATGGGACTGGCATAAGAACAGGCACATAAATCAAAGGAATAGAACTGAGAGTCCAGAAATAAATCCTTATATTTATGGTCAATTGATTTCTGACAAGAGTGACAATTCAATGGAGAAAAATAGTCTTTTCAACTAATGATGCTGAGACAACTGGATATCCACATGCAAATGAGAAGTTAGACTTCTGTTTCACATCATATGCAAAAAAAATAAATAACTCAAGAGGGATCAAAGACTTAAAATACAGGAGTTAGAACTATAAGACTACTAGAGGAAAACATGAGTTAACCTTCATGACCTTGGGTTAAGCAATGGTTTCTTAGATAAGACACCAAAAGCACAAGAGACAAAATTTTAAAACATAGATAAATTGAATAATATCAAAATTAAAAACATTCATGCTTCTTGACCATCCAAAAAAAAAGAAATCAATGAAATGGGAGAAAATATTTGCAAATCATATATCTGAAAAAGGAATTATGTTAGAATATATAAAGAATTCTTAGACTCAATATTAAAAAAGTCAAGTAACCGAAATAAAAATGCAAGACATGTAAACAGACATTAATCCAAAGAAGATACATCAATGGCCAATAAGCACATAAAACATGCTCAATATCATTAACCATTAAGGAAATGCAAATTAAAATCACAATGAGATATCACTTCATACTCATTAGGATGGATAAAATAAAAAAGACAAAATATAAACTGTACATGAATATGTGGAGAAATTGGACCTCTCATATCTTGCTGGTGGGGAAATAAAATGGCGCAGCGACTTTGAAAAACAGTTTGGTATTTTCTCAAAATGTTAAACATGGAGTTGCCATAGGACCCAGCAATTCCACTCCTAGGGATACAGCCAAGAGAAATGAAAATTTATATTCACATAAAAACTTGTATGTGAATTGTTTATACCAGCATTATTTGTAATAGCCAAAGAGTGGAAACAACCCAAATTTCTATCAAGTGATGAATGGATAAGCAAAGTGTGCTATAATAACGTGGATATATTTGGCAATAAAAATGAAGCGAGTACTAATATATGCTATAACGTGGATAAACCTTGAAAGCATTCTGCTAAGTGAAAAAAGCCAAGCACAAAAGTCCATATATTGTATGATTCTATTTACATGAAATTTTCAGAAGAAAATCCATAAAGACGGAAAGAAGATTAGTGTTTTTCAGGAGCTTGGGGCTGGAGGAAACTGGAGAGTGATTGCTAGTGAGTGCAGTTGCTTTTGGTGGTGAAGAAAGTGACTTAAAATTAGACAGTGATGATGGTTGCACAACTATTTGCACTAAAAACCAATAATTGAACACTTTGAGAGGGTGAATGTTATGACAGTACCACAATACAACTGTTATGTAAGAAAATAAACACATTCAAAAATTTTCTTATGAGAGAAAGACAGCTTGACTTTGGAGTTAGCTAAAATGCCATTAAGGAGAAAAGACTGAGTATTTAAAAATATGTAAAAATGACAAAACAAATTTAAAAAATCAGATTACCATGCCTATGTATAAACACTCTTGTACGGGTTTTTCTGATAATAAAATTTTAATTTTTTATGGCACATAACAAGAAGTGAGTTTCTTGAGTCCTCTAATAGGTGTATGTTTAACTTTATAAAAAACTGCCAAACCATTTTCTAAGTTGCTGCACCATTTTAAATTCCCATAAGCAGCGTATGAGAGTTCCCGTTGTTTTACAGCCTTGTCGGCACTTGGAATTTTTAGTACTTTTATTTCAGTCATTCTAATATGTGTAAAGTGGTATCCCATGTGGCTTTAATCTGAATCTACATAATGTCTTTTTTTTTTTTATTTTCAAGAGCTAGAGAAGATTGAACATTTTTACATGTGGACTGTTAGGGACAAGTGGAAGTTCCTTGAGCAGGTAAGAGGAGATAGCATATGTGTAAATGTCAATACAAGTTTCAATTTGTACTCTCTTTAGTTCCCATTTCAACCCATATCTTTAGCTAATTGAAGTTTGCTGACACGTCCCAGTATCTGGCATGATGCTTCCCAACCTTGGCTCAACTCTGTGAATATTTTAAGAAACGGAGCTGCTGAGATCAGTGCAGGATCTATTGAAATGAGTTCTCCAGGGCTTGGCCATGACAGATGTTCTTGCAAAAAGGAATCTCTTGTCGAAAGGGCAGGGTTAATTAACACTGGCCTTCATATTGAGCAAGCCTTGAGCCCAAGAGGGTCTCCAACACAGTCACTACATGGGCCAATGTAAAATCCTCCTGCCTCCAGCCACTGTGACAACTGAGCACTGGGTAACTTGGATGGTGTCCCCGTCTCTCTGTCAAGAGAGATGCCTGTGTGTTCTGATAGCCCTTCATTCATTGCCAGAATTCTCACTCATCTAAATGCATAATTGTACTAAGTAATCCTAAATGAATGTGAAAATAGAATGTGAATTTTATTTAATTTGCCAAATACTTCATGAAATTAAACAGAGATGCAACTTTGATGGTGTTTTCTTTGCTTCTGTACAAAATGGAAGAAAGAAAATCCTGTTTTCCTGGGGCCTCACAGGAGGTTGATAGCAATAGTGAGATAAGAACTGTCAAAAAGACCTCTTAATAGCCATAATTTATAATTTCTGCAACCTCAAATTATCTGAATTTCTGCTTTCAAGCAGAACTATATTTCAGCCACCACAGAGCTGCTCTTTTCCCCATGTATACAATGAGCATCAATATGGATATATTCCAGGTTAAGCACTGCCATCTTCTGTCCTATCATCAATTATTGTCAATTATCTAGAAGTCACAACATTTTATCAGGTATAAAATTTCATAGTCATAAACTTATGTTGTATGATGTAGTTCTTTTAACTTCTTATATTTTAATTTGCTCTTGTACCTAATTTCTTTGGTTGGCAAATAATGTAACCTTGATAATTTAAAGTAATTTCGCTGCCCATCCTCCAGGTAAAAACTTAACATCTTAGGATTCTACCTCCATTTTCCTTTTTCTTTTCTGATTTATTCTGAGGGTGATCTTATTTAGAGTAGAAGTATTATTTAATTGCACTGCTTTGGGGGATGGCAGATAGGCACTACGTTAGGCTCTTCTCATTCCATCCCATACGGCCTTCTCTGCCTTGCATTGGCAAGTGAGGTTAATGCCTTCACCTGAACATGCATCCAGTTATTGGAGAACCAATCATACATTGTTCTAGCATCTATTCAGCCCTTCCTCAGACCTCCCGGGACTTGGGAAATCTCAGCTACTTTCCCCACCCCACACTAGGGGTGTGAACTTAAAACCAAGACTTAACACATAACAAAATATGCAACAGCTTTTGGGTTTTGGCCTTCCCCTGAGCCAGTTTGGGATTTCTCTGCTTTCTCTGTTCACCATCCTACCTTCAGTTTTATCCCAGTTTGTGGTGGAAGGGTGGGCAAGGTGTTGGGAGTTCCTTGGTGACTAAGCTCTAGTCACTTTCATTCCCTTTCAGAGTTCCTAAGGGATGCCTCTTGGACCCTCACACTCTGCATGGAGTGTGCAGATAAGCCACAGTGACCCCACAGAACTCATGCCTACTTGCTGTACACACACCAATTGGAACTCCCCTACAGAAACCTGTTGAGTAACACTCTGGTCCCCAATAAAGGCTTTAGGCCACAGGTACCCCCCCCCCTCTCTCTCTCTCTCTCTCTCTCTCTCGTAGTCCCCACCTGGTGGTTGACACACATGTCCCAACCTTCTTCCCATTGGGCCTATGAGTTATCCCGCCCTCTTCTCTCTGGGATCTGTAAATAATGCACTATTGCTGTTTTGCTGAGTTGCCTTTTCTGTGCTTCACCTGATTGACACATCAGAACCTAACTTCTTTCCTGGTCAGGATTCTTCTGGAAAGTGGCTATGTTGGTAGGAATAAGCTGGACACAGATCAGACAAGAGCCACAAGGGTGTCTGCCAATATAAACAAGTTTCCTGTGAGGGGGACACTTGGTCACTGCTCAGACACTTAAGCACTAGGCCATCGACCAGCATAAAGAAGTACCCGGTGAAGGGCACACTGTAGACACCCATGACCAAATTCCTGGAGCCCTGCAAGACAGGGTTAATGTTCATAGCCATTCTCCAGAAAGAGAGAGACCACAGACCAAATGAGAGGGAAATACAGCACTTGCTATTGTTCTTTCACCATGTGTATTAATTGTTGTTGCTTATAGCATGAAGAGACTTCATTTTTACTATGTTCTCTAGACAGAAATTTCAAGATGCCACAAATGTTAGAATTTAAAAATTTGTGATGGATTTCTCCAAGAGGTAATATAGATTTTAGATGTCATTTCCATATGTTTATGTCAAAACTATCTATAATTACTTCTTTTGCTTAAAAATGAAATTTACAATGATATGTTGATATACAGCTATTCCATCATAGTAGAATAATGAGCTATATGGAGACAAATAAATGATGTGAAATTTATTTATCATTAGACATACATCAAAGAGGGGGGCGGGGGAGAGAGAGAGAAAGGGAGAGAAAGATTTTACAAGTATAATGAAAAGAGTCTTGTATTTTACAACCAGAGCCACATAGAAAATTTCACATCTACTCTGGCAGAAAATCTGAAGCATGAAAATAACAGTGAGTCACAAAAATTTGGGAGAAATTAGTGCTTAATAGGATCCCACTTCATGGGCTTCTGACAGATGCTTCTCAGGCAAGGGAAAATAGAGAAGTTCGTATCAGTTTCTCTTCTTAAATTCAATGATGGTTCACTCAGTAGCTCTTCTACATTTGTTTTCATGACCACAAAAATGGAGAAATAGCGAAACTATTAACTACAGCTTTTTAGAAACTCAATTACATGTTTGATACTATAACGTAGCTAACAAAAAATGACAGGGCAACGCATTGGTCCAAAAGGCTCAATTTGGACTCTCCTTTAAAGCAAGTTGTCCTCCTAACCATCCCCTCAGCTGCTATGACATCAAATCCTGGTGAACCATTCGCCCTCAGTCCATAGGCTACTGATTCTTCAGGACACATAGATTTCTACAATGTTCTTTACTGAGGAAGCCCAGTGTTGTGCCCAGTTCACAATCATTACTAGTTTGATGGTTTTCCTGAAACTTGTTTATCTGAAGCAGAAGAGGAAATTCTTGCTCTGCTGGCCTTTGAGACAATATCTGAGGTATGACTCCTAACTCTATCTTTAAGCATTTATTTCCACTGCTGGTATAGATGACTCATAGGAAAATTTTCCCCAAATAATAAATATTTCCTTTAATAAAAGATGCTTCTTATACATAGCTAGACTATTAGCACTAGAATGACAGAGATTATCTCTAGAATTAATTTCACTTTGTAATTAGTGCCAATGACATGAGTGTCAAAAATATAATCAAAATATGTTTACCCACCGAGAGTACTGAATACATTACATTGAAATGATATGTTTGGCAATCCGGTTCTCTCACTAGACAGTAACCTCTTCTGGGCCAGGAATGATGTCTCATTCTATTTCTGGAGAATAATGGCAGTAAAGTGATGCTTAGTATATCAATGAGTATCATATCCTCAGTTATACAAAGGTAATGCTTCAAGGTTTTGATAATACTATAGAATGGTACATTTAGAATTGTTGTTCTCTATGTTTTTTATACGACATGTGCCATTTCTCATCTCCATTCACAGTAGAGAAGAGAAATGGTAGCGAAGGAATACAGGAGAGTTTAATACAAATAACAGATATGACATAAACTACACATATATAATAATTACATATAATTGTGAGCAATTTTTGATTCTTTCATTAATTGGATAGGGCCCTACACAAGTCATATAATATCTTGAATTCTAAGTTTTAAATGGGTGTGCCACTAGGAAGCAAAACCAGAATATTAAAGTATAGTGACTTTATCTTATTATTTTCCTCACAATATTATGCCAAGGTTTTTACAGCCTTCTCTTGAATCATTGAGCAGTTTTCTACTGAACTCTATTAGGGAAAGATTACTTGGCTGAGGTTCAGTGTTTTGAGTGTTCTGACCTTGTTTTTCTTTTGGTAGTTCTTTAACTCTGGATCACAACTCCTGTATATTGGTCTAATACAGTGGTTTTTCCAGGGCGGCTTTTTAAATAAATACAAATGCATGGAGCCATCCAAGACAAATTAAGTCAGAATTTTGAGGGTGTGATCAGAATATCATTGTTTTAAAAGTATTCCTAGTGATCCTAAAATGAACTTAAAGTTGAATCACTGGCCTATATGCCAATAAAGATAAATAGAAAAATCTGACCCCACTGAGTTCTATGCCTAGAATAGCCATCAAGAAATTGGCTAGTTTCTTGAGAGAATGAGTTTAGTTTAATATATGTGTGTCGGGGTGGGGGGGTGGGGAAGAGGATGTCTTTGCTATTTTAGTAAATGTTAAGCTCTCGAAATCAAATATAAGAATTGAATTACCTAAAATTAACCTACTAATGGTATCAATTAAATTGAGAAAACTTAAAGCCAGCTACTTAAAATAAGTAAAAAGAGATTAATCTATTTGAGTGTAGGGAAAGAATAAGAAAGCGGCAACAACTTCTATTCTCTAGAATTCTATTCACCAGGTTAAGTAAACATGGGTTGGGTTTTCTCTCCTTCTGGATGGCCAAGGAAAACAACCAAAGAGTTAGTTACTTTTCCTAGACCAGGACTCAGCTGCGAGGGAACCAACTTTCCTGTTTGGGAAGAGCTAAAGGAATGTTGTGGGTCTCCGGGGTTACCTAACAGAAAACACGTCATCACCACTTGCAGTGTTGTTGTTCTGGTTGCAACTAAAATGATTTTCTTCAGTGGTTTTCACAATCACTGCTCCTCTTAGAAACAGAAGCAGCTTATTGCGCATGGACCCATTTTATCCATTAATTGGCACTGGATATATGTGGCAGCGTGAGAATGACAGCTATTGCTTTTGGATCAAATGCTTTATTACATGTCAAAAACAATAGCATAACTTAGAAAAGAACTTTTATTGCATCTTCATTCTAACCCATATAAATTAATTTGATTTTCTAAATGCTTTACAAATTTTGTACTATTTGCCTTCATCATTAATCTGGAAGTTTCCCTCATACAGGCCTGATAGCTATTCTTTTTCTCATCTTCTGTGGCAGAAGGCTTTGCAATGTCTCCATAGATATGTATACAAACAAGTAGCTTAAAATTCATAAACTCAAATTTGGGATGTACTTTAAAGAACGTGTAACACTTGAACATGGGTATTAAGAATTTCCATTTGTGCTTTTCTGGACTTTTTTCTAACAGTGCATATTCTTAGAGCTTTACATCTTGCCAAGTTTTTTCTTGTATCAGTCAGCATAGATTAGGTCACAATAGCAACTCTCAAATATTTGTGGATTATAACAGTGGAGCTTTATTTCTTACACCACATGTCTACTGCACATCATCTGGGGGATCGCTCTGCATTGCTTTATTCTAGGACCTACGCTGACAGAATAATCACCGCCTCTAATGTTGATCACTATGGTAACAGAAAAAAAATAAATCATGCATGAGCCCTTAAAGTTCCCTAGAGGTGGAACTTTCTACTCATGTTTGTTGACCAAAATAAGTTGCATAGCCATGCCTAACCTCAGAAAATGGCAGATAAAACCAATATTTGTCTGTAAAATAGAGAGATGAAACTATTTGGTGAATTGTAGTAGCCACTATCACATCTGTCCTTTTCGTCAGCAAACATTTGACTTTACCTCACTTCTCTGGGCAAAATATACTCACCTTATCCCTAGGAAGGTAACTAAAACAATCAAATAAACAAACAAAACTAGTTCTACTACAGGAGTAGAAATTATAGCACTTTACCCAATAATCCTAGACTTTGAGTTTTTTGAAGTTTCCTGTAATGGAACTTTTTTTTTTTGTTTTTTTGAGTTGGCTTTCTGGAGATAGGGAGTCAAGGCAGGAAGCTGAATTGAAGATAATTAAGGAATATTCCTTGCTCTCATAAGCCATTGTCTTTATACAAGAACCAGGTGTGGCACCTCGTGATCGGAAGACCAATAAAATCGAAAGATAAGCCCTGTGTCCTCAACAACCCCAATACACAATCGTGGAATAGGAGAGGATTGCCATGGTAAACTCCGTTTCAGAAAGGGAGAGCAGAAGGGACCCTTAGCAGTCATTGGTACACAGAAATTCTAAAACCTTCTGTCAAAATATCAGGAAGACCCTCTATTGTGAGGGTAGGAAATATTCCTTGATTAGGCCCCAATTTGACTTCTTGCTTTGACTCCCTAGTCTGTGTTCTCTAGGGTCCTCCATTCTGCCATCTGGAACTTTCACTTATCCATTATCCATCTTACCCCATCTAAATTGTAAATTGTAGAATACATCGTCCTTTCGAACTAGCATTTTTCTCAACCTGCTTCTTATCCAGAGATGCTTGAGGGTCCAAGGGTAATTTTAAATACCAGGCAGACATGATTTGTATACAGTACTAATTGGCTCTTCCTTTGTTCATACATGTCTCTCAAAAACATAGTAGGCTTCTTGTATATTTGATATTGGATTCTAACACCTCAATGTGTGAGTAGCTTTATCCACAGTTATTTTTTAGACCTATATCTTAGATTTGTTTTATTTCTCTGGATTTTTATGCCAGATATGTGTATCTATGTGTGTGTGTGTGTGTGTGTGTGTGTGTATATGTATATATATGAATATATATAGACATAAAATATAAAATATATATATATTTGATTTAGTTGGGTACCTGGGAGCTGTCTTCATGGAGACAGCTGCACCTTGAGTATCTCTTCCCTGGGCCCTTTTCATCACTTACTGAAAGAATTTACTGGGACACCCTTAATCCGATTTTTGATTTCACCTAAATACAGTTAAATGAGCTTGTTAGGAAAATATCCTTCTACTGTGAAGGTATGAAATTGAGTCTAAACTGGAGAAACCTGAAACATGTGTAGTCTATCTCTCTCTGAATGTACAACTCTAATATCAGGCCATAATAAGATAAATACTTGTATGAAAATTTTGATCTCCAAAATATACTTCTATGTGACTAACGTAAGTTAAATATTTTTTAAAAATTTAAATTCTCTTACTAAGTGAAGTATTCCTCAGATAGTCTAAATAACTAAAATAAACTCTAGCAAAATGATCAAGAAAAACGTAAAGGTATAAGTTAACACTGACAATGAAAAGGTGCCTCAAGTACAGATTCTATAGAGAGTTTTTAAAAGCATAATAAAATTCAAAGCAAAAACTAATGGCAGTACTTTTGAAAGACATCTTACCACAATTTTTTCAAGAAGACAATTTTTAAAAAATTAAAGAAATTGATTCAGTAGCTTTGCTTCCCTGCCAAGAAGAACATATATCAGGTTCTCGTGGTTTTATTAAATGAGTCTTATATACCCTCAAGGGACAGATAATACCAACTTTATTCAAACTACTTTATCACAGAATAAAAAAGGAGAGAGGCCCCAATCCATTTTACATATGTATTTCAGTGCAGTAAAACCAGAATAAAAGAATAATATAAAATTACATGTATACTAAACTTTTTGTTAACACTGAGGCATTGATTCTAAATAAACTGCTGTCAAATTTTATTTAGTAGAGTATGCACAACTAGGAGGAGACTCAATATCTAAAATAGAATGCTCTTTTAATTAACCTGTAAATTTAAAACAATTTCTATTTCATTCTCAACAGGTGTCCTTTGTTTATTTTTTGAAACTTTACAATCTGATCTCAAACTTCTTATGAAGGAATAAAGAGCTGAGAATAGCCAAGTCATTCTGAGGTATAAGTATAAGAAAAAAGAACTTGCCTTACACAATATCAAAATTTACTGCAAAACTCAAGTAATCCAAGCACTGGCATAATGGCACAAAAGTAGATCAATAAATCCCTAGATGACTAGAACTAAAAGTAAGAATTCATATATATGTAATAAAAATGTTAAAATGTTGGCAAGCAAAACATACAATAATTGCAGGATTGACAATTTCCCTCCTGGGAAGGAGGGAGAGTAATGAGATAGTAAACATTTAGAAGGGCATTTGAACAGAATATGGAATGTTACATTTATTCTATCTTAAGCAAATATGAAAAAAAATAAAGCTTATTTGTCTGGAGAATGGGTATTTGTTAAACCATCTTCTCTTTTGTATGATTGAAATATTTCACACTATAAATGAATTAAAAACTCATTGCAGTGTTGAGAAAGCTAAACTCATAGTAAGAAAACTTGAATTTTAGTCTCTCCTTAGCTTTCAAGTATCTCTGTGAACTTAACTCTCATTTTCCATTAATGAAATGAAGCCCCCAGAGTAGATTTGTAGTTTAAAGCCATAGTCTGTGTCCTAAACCACCAAATGGCAATGCCCCTGGTTGCTCCAACCTATGTCGTTACCAAGAATTTCAATGTGAGTTGAATTTTAGCTGAATTTATCAGTCAGCTTTTATTTGTCAAATAAGTGACTACAGTTATTAATGTCTCCTGCTTATTCCTCCAAGAAGAAGGCAATTATGATGATATCATCAATGCAATGCACTAATTGGCTCTTAATGGTTATTATTTCCAAGTCCATCCTCACTTAATTATGGCAACCTGCCCATAAATTTACATGTCCCTTTGGGAAAACAGCAAGTGTGTCCTGAGTTCCATCCAAAAGAATTTAAACAGAGCCTGACTGGGCTGCAATTTTGTATTGAAAAGAAAGCATCAGAAAGCATTAGATCCCCAACTGATCTCTCACACTTCCAGTACAGTGTTTTCCATGTTGGATAGAGTGAAGAATCAAAGATAGCAACTTGTTTAATTCTCTATAGCCTACTCTTAACTTCCAGAGTGTCTGCTTTACATACTGACTAGACAGGACTGTTAAAAAGGGATTTAGTAGGAAATAATACTCTCATTATAACCCACACTGTAACCGATTTCTTTACAAGAGTGCCCTCCAGGCAATTCTAAATGTTGTTGCTTAGCATGATCAATTGTAATTGGGAAAAGGGCAGCCCTAGACAATATCCTTGGTAAAAAAGAATAAGGACAACATGACCGTTCACTTATTATATCCATCCCAGTATTGCATTTCAGTAGAGGCACTTCAGAATAATCACTGCAGTTATTTGTAACCCAACCCATACCTTAATTTCTTCTAAGATAGCATCTCCATAACCCACTTTCATTATTGGGCCTTTCAGAAAACCATCCTTACTCCCCAAGGATTACTGTCCCTTGAGCACCCATAGCTGGCAGAACGAAAGCATTTTGCATACCACTCACTGTCCACTTCACTCAAATTGTTATTTAAAACCTAAAATCCCACACCAGGGTTTGGACAATTGGGTGAGTAGATCATGGGCTCTCAATCTTTTTCGGATTCTATTACTTTAACTGAGAGGGAAAAACCAGTTCTGATTCAAACATTTTTCATCCTAAACCTCAAATCTCATAAATAAATTTGAATTCCTCAAGGCCTTGGGGATATAAGGAGGGTGGATTATGTCATCTTCATTCAAGGGTGCTGAGTTTTGGGCTGGCAGGCACTTAAGTAACTGGGGTTACATTTGAGCTTGTCAGGCTTGGCTTGATTCTTAATTATGGTGATCAATTTCAGTTTTTTATGTTAATCTTAGGGCATATGTCCTTATTTTGGAGCTTGGTCTTTAGTTTTAAAGTCTTTGTGGTTTTTTTTTTTTTTCTTTTGTGGAGTCTCAACTGAATGTCCCTCTTCACTCTACCTTGACTGGAAATCCCAAGGCCCCGTCAGCCTCACTGCAGCTGCTCTCAGCTAAGCCTCACGGGGTCTCTTCCTGCACACACACAACCCAGCCCCGGAGACCCACACTGAATCCACACTGGACTTCCCCAGCCTCCCTCCCCACAGCTGCCTCTTCTCTGATAGACTGTCCCAACAAATCCCAGCCACTTCAGCATTCAGGACCTCAACTGTGCCTTCGCAGTTCAGCAGGACCCCATCCACTTGGGCTGTAGCCAAGAAGTGCCCCAGGCGGAAAGGGTGATGGATGTGGTTCGCACATTGTGTCTCCTCTCACAGAGCAAGGTCTTGGGTCTCGCACTGCCTTCCGTTCAATGCCAGAGAACTGTTGCCTCATGTGTGGTTGTCCAGTTTTATAGTCCCTTATGACTGGAGGCAAGTCCAGTACCAGTTACTCTGTCATAGCTGGGACTGGATCCCTGGCTGTCTTTTTTCGGGGTAATTTTTTTTTAAAAAAATAACCAAATTCTAGTATATTTTCATGAAAGGGCCAGCAGATGTCAGCAAAAGGCAATTCAGTGATATATGAATTTTGTAGTGGGATGTCAAATAGTAGCCAAGTCATAGCTCAGTAAACATCTCAATTTTCTAAATTTAATGACTCCACCTATAATTGTCTTTCAAGGCGTGGGTAGTGAGAGGAGGAATCTGATCCTCCAGGGAAACAGTAGAACTCAGTTGCTCTGACCTGTCGTATGGCCCTGTGAACTCAAACTCTGAGAACTATTCACAGAGAAATCCTACATGATGGTTCACGTAGCCCCACCTTGAGGAGGGCAGTACCCTGTTTATTACACTGTATACCTGACCCAGGGGGCCTTAAATTCCCCCCAGCAACTAAACTTCAGAGTGGCTTTTTATTGCCTCTAGCCTGACTTTTTTTTTTTTTGTTTAGAGCATTTAAGTTAAACAACATGTAAATTTTTTCTCTGGTCCATTAAGATGTAAATCTTTTTAAAAGCTTCTTGGCAGTTTTACATCCCAGAACTTTCTCAAGGACCTGGGGCCATTCCTTTGAAATGTAATTGTAAAAGACAGCACCTCAATCTCCCAGTTTCTGAGAGAGAGTAAGAGTCTAACTTCAGTGAGCACCTTGTCCCAAGTTGTAAAACTACTTCCTGGTCATGAAAATCTGGGATGTTTACTTTTCCTTTGGGTAAGACTGATTAGAAACACAAATGCCCAATAATCTCCCCACTCCACTTCTTAAAGACTCTAGCCCTTTGTTTCAGCAGAGGTGATGCAGACTGAGTTCTGGCTGCTTCCCCCTGTTGCAATAGCCTTCAATAGCCTTCCTTTACCCGTTTAACTTCGGTACAATTTTTGCTTTGACATACCAAACCGAGATTTATTTAAAAATCTCTAAGTTATTCTTTGCAAAAAAAGTATGGTATTCAGCATACTTAACATTATGCAGGCATTCAAATACAGGATCAGGGATTTTGAATGTCAAGTACTTATGTGTGAGAAAATGTATGAATTTCTTGTCCCTGCAAAAAATTCCTGTGACTATAATAATGGTTGTGCAGATCTGTGAATATACTAAAAATCCATTGAATTGTACACTTTAAACGGGTGAATAGTATGGCATGTGAATTATATCTCAATAAAGCTGTTATAAAAACAAAGAATAGTAGGAAGATTCTAGGGAGCATGGTGATCGTCATCTTAATTGAAGCCTAAAAAAGACAAGGTAAGAATTCTTCTTGTAGTAATAAAGTTCAGAGTTTGTGTTGCTATTTCACACATTAAAGAATTCCTTTGTCTTTTAGATGTTTCAAAGGCTTTCAAAACATTGTTCAGATAATTATACAACTCATAAAACAGTGGTTATTGTAAAATTTAAGAATGGATAAAATTAAATTAGTTGATTATGCTTGTGAGAGAAGTAAGCTTACTAAGCATTTCTTTAAAGTACATTATAATTTTAAAATCTACAAAAATATTGTAGCTTTAGTAGCTTCTCAGCAGGGTCCTTGAACTCCCTAGAACCACTGATCTACCTGAGCCCAAAACTGTATTCCCTTATTAATAATTACTAGATAATATGGCTTTAAAATAAATCTTTGCTAAACATTAGCTAAGTTTTGTTGACTCCATGCTGGGAAAGCAGTGTTATTGTACATTGTGAGTCTAGTAGTAAGAATCACTTGTCATGTACAACAAGATTTTATAGTAGGCACTTTATAACACAGCATTCTTCCATGCATGATAAAGCCAAAATATGGTGCTTTCCTTACCATATATTAAAAGCAAACTGGAAAAAAAAAAAAGCAAAAGTGTGCACTGTGTGTATGGTGTATGTCATATGTGAATTTTTCCTTAAATTTACACTTTGAAATAAAACTTTAATGGTTGTATATTAATTTCTTCACGAGACCCTTACACAGAGCAGAAGGTATTGTTTGTGCACTTATTCAATTGAGATTAATGGTATTATAAAATAATTTGACCACCTTAAATCATATACTTATGCTATAAAATTATTGTATTTCTGTAACTGCAAGTGAAAACAGTGCTGTTGTGATCTTTTTCAAGTAAAAAATATATATATATACATATATGTGTATATATGCACATATTTTGTGAAGGTATGCATATATTTTATACAGTATGTATAAAAATATATATGCATATCTACATATGCATTTATATATAAACACAAATATAGATACTTTAAATTAGATACATCATTCTATAAAAACTTTTGTAGACTCATTAGTTTGTTATATGATCATGATGGATAAAAAGTGGTTAAATTCTTCTTTAGGAAATTTTTCATTTAAAAATCTTTGAAAATAATGATTAATGTTTTGTTACAGAGTGCTTAAGTATAAAGACTCGCGATATAAACCATTATTTCATAGAAAAGATATTCTTAATTTAACAAAATCTAGGAATTTAAGATTTTAATTTCTCCTTATAGATCCCTAACCAATGCATGAAATCGTACCTAATAACAACAACAAAAAATCCTTAATAATGCAATGAAGAAAACTTAAATGTTCAGCTGGTATGAGTTTAATTAAGAACACAATATTGCCTTAAATCAGTTAAAATTTATTTAAATAAATAAACCCAAAATATTATGTTTTTACCAGTGCTGAGTTCTATTCTTAGGGTCATGACATTGACGAGATGGTCATCCTTAAGATCCGTGTTGACCAGGCTAGTGGATAATTGCAACTTAAAAAAGACATTTAAATCTATTTAGATAAAAATGACATTCTGTCAATGTAAAACCAGCCATTTCGTACAAATAGCAAAAAAATGCTTATGGGAATAAAAATATTAACTATAACTTGATATAGGCTATTCTTTAATTTTCCAGTAGTAAATTCAGCATAACCAGCTATTAGAAACTCTATTCATTTAAAGTTTGAACTGCCATAAAACATTTCAAAATTCCAAAAATATATTCGATTGAGCTAAAACACTGCATTAAAAATTTTCAAATGATAATTTAAGTTCTGCAAAATCTGATCACATAGCAGCAAAGAGATGTATTTTCCATTTGACATGAAGTTGCTACACCACTTGCAGCCTGTCTCTAAAACTTCATTAGATCTTACTTTCCTTGGGAAAGGACTCTCTTGTTGGGAAGGACTGCCCAAGTCAATAATAAAGCTATGCATCCCGGTCAGCAAGTGCTTCCGAGTACCTCTGAGTGGTCCTGCACTGGCATGTCTTGTGAGCATCTGAGTGCTGGCAGAAGTGGTGGTCATCCTCTCCTCCAGGCCAGGTTCTGAACCAGCATGCACCTACCCTGTCTTCTCAAATGCACCAGGGTCTGTTCTGTTAGTTAACTGGTAGAGCACAATTTGCTCTGGATGTTGTGGAACGTCTTTAGAACATACTTGTTTCTGTGAGTACACTTTACTTCTTCTACATATTTTACCTAAGACTACACCAGGGAGAAAAATAAATTAAAAACTAACTCAATTTGAACCATTAGCCTAGAAGAAAATGACAGAGGAGACAATTGCTTCCTTATTTCAGAAAATGATGATGGTATCCCCGCTTGACTACTAAAGAGGGAGCGGCATGATGTATTAATTAGTTTAGATGGGTTTAGATAAAGGGTAAATTTTTCTCTGAAATAAAGTAAGAGGGGATGCAGCGTGGTGTTCTGTGCATGTCTCTAGAGATGAGAGAGGAGGCGAAGAAGAGAGAAAAAAAGAATGTTCTAAAGGACTAGGGAAACCAGTACCTTAATGGAAGGCTGGAGCCAAGTGAAGAATGTATCTACCGAGAAGTTCCTTATGATGGAGATTGGCCAGTGAGTATACAGGAATAGCGATATCTGACGTTCAATCTAAAACTTGTTCCAATCTGTAATGCAACTATTCACTCTTATCCAAAATACTTCCAGTTAAAGTCTTGACGATGAAAACAAAAGCCTTGGTCCGTGGAATCTGGGACGTGGAAAGAAGAGAAGGCAACTGCAGTGTTATACAAGAGAGCTGCATAGCAAGCCATATTTAGTAACCAGCATGTTTAATTGCAGTGAGGATTCTTTCAGAAGTGGGTATGAGACTAATCAACTTCCGCCCAGTAAGGCATTCCACTGAAGGGACAGCCATCCCACTTTGCGGGGCTTGCAGGCTCCTAAGAAAATACTGCTTAATTGCAGAATGCCAAACATTCGATAAAGACAGCAGGCCTAGACTCTAGGAAAAAAATCAGTGCTGTTAAAATAAACACAGGAGGAAATGAAAGGCTTGTCTTTATTACTTCTTCACAGTAGGAAAGCAGCCTCCAAAAAATTGCTTGGAGGCAATGAAGCAGGCAAAGGTTTTTGTAAAGTTTTGAAGATGGAACCTGCCTCCACCAGCAGAAACATTGACAAGAAGACCCAGAGCAAACTCCCAAGCATTGTGGCCTGTACATTTTCAAAATAGCATACCCGGCTAGAATGAGCAAGAAAAAAAAATAGACCCCTGTAATTTCCCTGAGAAAGATACGAAAGGTTATTTCTCAGTAACTTGGCATTAACTTAGGGCAAAGTAGAATTTCCCAGATAAGGGACGTAGGTAAAATTTTCTGAGACCGTGGAGATTCAAGGTAGTTCAGGAAATATACAAGCTTTCAATGGCAGGAAAGACTTAGTAAAAATAGAGCAATAACTTTGACAAATAGTTGGGCAGAGTTTTCTATTTTTAAATGTCAAATATGATTTAGCAATCTAGAAATCTACCCAAGTCAAATGAAGATGCATGTCCACAAAAAGCATGCATGCAAATATTGATGGCAGCTTGATTCGTAACAGTCCCAAACTGAAATAAACCTCAAGTGTTGACTGGATAAATACATTGTGTGATATTCATGCAATGAAATCCTATTCAGCAGTAAAAATAGCAAACCACAGATACATGTAGCAATATGAATGAACCTCTTAAGCTCTGGTAAATAAAAGAAGCCAGACACAAAAGGCTACATACAGTTTGATTCTATATACATGACATTCTAAAAAAGATAAAATGATAAGAACCAAAAGCATAACAGTGGTCACCAGAACCCGGGGTTGAGGGAAGGGGATTGACTATAAGGGCATAAGGAAACTTTGGGGATAATAAACATATTTTATTTCTCATTTGTAATGGTGGTTGCTTGGTTGTATATATTTGTCAAAACTGATGGAAATGTAAAAAGAGTGAGTTGCGTAGTGGTGAATTATATTTCAACACAACTAAATTTAAGAAGATAAAGAAAAAATGAGAATGTTAATATACTCCTTGAGGTGTTCTTTTGTGAGAATTTTAACTGATATACATAAATTAGCTGAGGCTTAGGGAAACTGAGCAATTTTCTTACATTTTTCTGAACAAATGACAGATGAGAGCTCCATTACTAATTATTAGTAGAACTTATTAGATATATATGGGAAGATGTTGGATCTCATCACTCTTAGAACTGATTTTTATAAGTTCAAGTGCATGTTACTTTACTGTGACTTCACACAAGAAAATTTACAATAATCCCTTTACAAGCTTCCTAATATAACATACACACATACACACACACAAGCGTGTGTACTTAGAAACCTTCCTTGCATTTATTTAGTTTGTCCACCAGATGGCATCATCAGTCCACATGCTATCAGATACTCTTGTAAATATTCTTGTAAAACTTTGACATCCTTTATTTATGCTGCGTTAAGTAAACCTATCCCTTAACCACATTTGTTCTCATATACATTGACATTCCTTTTACCATTCCCAAATGAAATATTACTGAAAAAATCCAATATGTTAAGCTGATTTAACCACATTACCTTGGGTAGGATAGGGTGAGACCAGACAGGGATGAAGAAAGATAAACCGGAGTTTTACAATTTCACTGCTCCCAGCTTCCTGGGAGAGCACAGGAGGCCACCCAGGGCCATCAGGAGAAGCACCTGTTGGCAGAGGGAGGGAGAGGAACTGTGGGCAAGTCCCTTAAAGGGCAAGGCAGGACAAGCAGGTTTAGGACTGGCTACTCTGAATAATTTCGGTGGGCTCCGGGGCATAGTGGCTGTCCCTGGTTGTCTAGTATCTGGCCCTGGGAAGACAAAGAAGGTGATCTGGGGTGTGTCCTTGATCAGCTGCTCAAGAAGGAAACTGACCAGCTTCTAGCCAGGAACTGAAAACCGAGTTAAGACCACACAAACAAAACACAAAAGAATGAAAACAAAAATTCCTCTGTTATTGTAAGTATCTTTTAATTTGGGGGGGTAAGTCTATTCATATCTCCTACAGATGAAAGGCATTCAGAGCTTTCTCTTAGTAACTTGTTGAATATTGAATCTCTTTCCATTCATCCTTAAGGTTATAAGGAATTCGGGCAGAGAACAGGAAGCCACCTCTGTCAAACGAGCCTTGGGAATGAGAAGGGTAAGCCTGGGTAGTTTCTGCTCCTAGGTGCCGGTGTGGACCATTTACCTCTGTGTCTTATTTTCTTTATGTAGAAAAATTAAAAGATTGAATTAGATAGCAAAGATTTGCTCTTTCATTAAGTCACGACGTTGGATTCAGCAATCTTTAGAGAAGGGCCTGAAAGAATAGTGGGAGAATCTATTGATGTCGTGGTGGTTGGTGGAAATTATGTTATTTATCACAAAAAGCAAATATTATGGGTTCTGATAGTAAAATGATTTAAAAAGAGGGCAAAGGAATATAAAAATTCAAATGAATGGATAAGAACAAAAGAAAGCACATATAGTAAAATTTGAAAGCCCGGAAGCAGGAGCCCAAATCCATATCAAAACCCCCAGATTTTTAACCCACCCCTAAACCAGAAAGGGCCCCTATTCCCATGCTAAAGTAAATAATCTTCCGGCAAGAGGGTTTGCTCTGAAAACTCTCCGCTATGGAGGTGCCGACATGGGGAGTTCACATTTATCCCACCTGTGAATCAGGCTGAGCGATTTGACCAGAGAAGCTGTTCTGCAGCAGCTCTCAGGAATACGACCGAGGAAATTGCCTGTGGTAGAGAGACAGGCATGTCAGCCAGGCAGATTGGCTAATTCAATGGGAGTCGAAAAGAAAAAGTAGAAATATTATTTTAGAGATACTATTATATTGAAAGATACCAGGGAAACAGGGGAAGCAGTATGACAACTTACCAATAGAAAGATGATCCAGAAGCAGCAAGGTAAGTCCAAGCAGAATAAATTGCTTAACTAATTCCAGGAGTTAACTAAAGGCATTAGAAAGCACATTAATATATGTAAAATACTAAGTTTTTCTGTAGTTATTCTAATATTCATGTTCCTTTTCTTTTTGCTAGTCTGGGACAAAAATGCAATCAGAATTTATTTTTCTTTAAGTTAAACATTTCACATTTTACAAGTAGAATAACTGATTTGGGAATAAATTGTGTAGATTTGTATTTCAGCATCTATTTACGGTATGCTTAGGCTTTCAAATTGAGCTAACGGTTTTGAAACTCTAGGTTTGTTAGCACCTCTTTTGTTCTTCATGTTGAATCTAAATGCCACTTTCCCCCGATTCTCCACCCTTCTTATTTATCTCTATTAAAATTATTATATTTTGTTATATAAATTTTTATGACTATGCTCTCCACTATGCTATCAATGCCTAATATACTGTCTGTTTATCATTTTATATTTCCCAAAGTCTAGCACATTACAGGGTATACAGTGGGTAATTAATGTGTTGCATGAATGAATGAAAATTCATATTTTGATATTTTAGGAGAAGAAATTGGGGAGGGCAAGAAATGGGAATTGGATAAAATATCAAAATTGGATTATCACTGGCAAAAAGTGACCCTGATCATTGCAATACCCTCTCCCAGAGGTTCATAACCAATTTTTACAAGGGAAAAGAATGATAACCAGGCTAGAACAGCCAAGATTAAGTAGTTTAAAGTATCAAAAATTGGAGGTTCTTGTTATTTAATAGAACAGTGAAAGCATTGCACTGAGATTAGAGTATAATTAATTGTCTTGTGAAAGATAACCATAATAGAAATCTTACTGGAGTGCCCCAAAACTCCCAAGAGTAAAAGACATGCAAAAAACATACAGAAAAGAATTCAGTGATAGCAACTTTTTGTACATTTAAGTGTATATTTCTACTTTATTTTTATAATATTTTTCCACCTTTACTTTTCAGTTATATCTCACTACTTATAGTTAAATATTGAAATTTTAAAATCATTTAAAATAGTTTACTGTGATGATACTTATATAGGTTTTGGTTTTGGCCAAGATTTTTATTTTACGTTTTTATTTAGCTATCAATTAATAATGAATGAGTGACTCCAAGTAAATTAAAAATAGATGCTGCAGAGGTTGCACATATTTTGCAAATAGATACTCCAGGCCCTTCCCCTCTAAATCTTATACTAAGGAGAGAGAGATGATGCTATTCTGAAAATAAATGATTGAGTTCATAGTTTGGAACTCATTGGCAAAGAAGAAACACAATGCTGCCAGGGATGAAAGGTAGAGGAAAGGTTGGTTTGTCAATGAGCATATTTTACAAATAAGAAATGACCTTTCAAGGGTATTGGTCAATTGGGAAATCCAAGAAAGGCTAAGATATATTGTTTGAATGTGTAATTTATGTCATAAATTCCTTGGATTTCTTACATCCCCTCTGACAATATTTTATTTTTCATTTTGTATATCTTAAATGTCTGTTTTTCTCGTTTCTTCTATATTTGGATATTTCTGTACTAGTGGATTTTTCCCCCAATATCTTCATTGCTTTTTGCTGAAACCAAGACCAAATAATACATGCATCTTTTAAAGGACAATAGTTCTGCAGTTGCAGAGTAATTACTTTTCCAACTTCCACAGTAAATTTTCTTTTAAAACACTATCTATAGTGTGAAATCGAGTGGACATCTGATGGAGCTCAGTCTATTTATTTCTCCCTTCAAAAAATCATTAAGTTTTAGTCACATTGAAAGCTGTACTGACACATTAAATAATGCATTCCATTGCTCTAAATTGCTGTCCTACCTACGCACTGTCCAGGTACAAAAACACCTCACAGTATTTCACATTTTGAGCTGGTACCTTTTAATACACACACACACACGCACACACATACACACACACACACACACACACACACACCACTTTATTATTAAGAGGCAATAGCAACCCAAAACAGAGAATGATTTTGACTTAAAGTTTTGGCTTTTTGGGATATAATAAGTAATTCTTGTGATCAGTCAGGAATGTTATTGGAAATTGAGTTTTCGAGTTTTATTAAATTTGGTACTAATTGTCCAACAAAAGTGCTTGCTACATTATAATTTATTTTGTCTTAGAAAATTATCTTAATTATGCAGAAAATGTTAGCACTCTGGTTGACTTTTAATTAGCATATTCCAAAAAGAGAATTTAATCCAAACAGGGATTTAAGGGTATTGATTATCTGCCTCCTATGCCACAGGGTCAAGTATAATGTAGATGCTGTTCGTATTAATATAAATTCCTAGCAATAGCACTGAAATCTGTCACTACTATTGATTCCTGCCCATTGATTTGAGCAGAAAAATTATTGGGATGGAATTAGCACTTGCTTGCTATGACTTATGGTCGATATCTGACCTATTGAACAGCCACTCATAATATTACACTTTATGCAAACCCATCAGAGTACACAGCATGCAAAAAGATACAGTGGATGGGCATGTTAGAAGTGGCTTATAGGCCACCTGTCCTTGGTGGTTATTTTCTGATGGATTGCCAGGGAGGCTGGATGGAAGTTGTGCATAGGTGTGTGGGTGTGTTGTAGACCGAATGCCGCAAAAGCCGTGCTATATGAAATATTTTCATGTAAGTATCTGAAATTCATAAGAAAATCCCCAGGACATTAAAAGCATCAGAGTATAAGGGACTCTCTGGATTCCTACGGACAACCATAGAAATAATTAGAATTATAAGAAGGCTCTGAAAATATGGATAAAATTGAAAATTCAACTGATATGGATCTGAAAGCTTATATTTTATGGCCTTAGAACTAACTAGTATTTTTTGGTATGCCCCTATTTTCCGTTGTTAAACCTGTTGCTGTTACGTGTCTTCTCCTGGTTATGCCCCACCTGATGCCCACCTGAACCTGATTTTACAGCCTCCGATGATTCTGCACAGGAGAAAGAAGAAAAACATATATTCCATATTCAAGAAAAGAACCTCAGGGTGATTCCAGGGCAATGAGCAGACTTCAAATCTCACGGCTTCATTTACATTGCTCCCGTGATTTTCTTGTTTCTTAAGGGCAGTGTTAATTGAGAAGGAAAATTAGCTAATCTTGAGCAAGTCCCTTTGTCTCTCAAGATTCATATCATTAATTTGTATAATGATGGTCCTGATTTAAATTATCTATAAAGTTCTATTAAATTATACTAATTTGTAGAACCCCAATTTAATTTTATTAGTCATTCAATGAATTTCATCATGGATTGGGATTTCCAGGCTTACGGTTGCAGACAGTTTGTTACCTATGAAGCACTTAGGTACCTGGTTGATAAATATTTGAGTTGAGCTTGGCCTGCATCTTAATGAATCATGTTCTCAAATCTTTAAGAATACTGACTTAGGTTGTTCTTGGATGATTTTCACTCTGAATATCTCAAATGTAATAATCTTCCTGGTTTCATCCTTTTAAAAATGACTCTTCTTTTTTTATTTTTTAATAAAAATTCACAAAGTGTGAAGGCATTGATCAAAGGCCAGTCTCTAAAGTTAAGCAACCTTCTTGAACACCCAGTTTCACCATTTAGTGACTGTGAATTTTGGTAAGTCATTTCATTTTTCTAAGGATATTTTCTCATCTCTTAAAAGAGGATAATAAAAAATTGTGAGGCTTAAATATTGTTTTACATGTTAAGTGTTCCATATATTAAGTGTTAACTGTTTGTTTTCCATTAATATTATCATTATTATTATCCTTACTATTATTATTAGTTACCTGATTTCACCAAATAGTGGTTCACCGCTAGTCAGTTGGCTACAAGTCTTAACTATTTGAATTTTTTAAATTCTGAAGTGCGTTCATGTTCCAAATTACACTGCCTTATTTTCAGAGTCAGAAGAGGTAAAATGAGCCCAGAGCACAAAGCTGAGCATATCCTCCTAAGTACATCAGAGCAAAACTACAAAGACCCAGAGAATGATTGCAAGATGTGTGAGTCTGAGAATAGTACAGGGTGTATTCATTTCCTATTCCTGCATTACTAAAAATTTAGGCGCTCAAAACAACCACTGTTTATTATCTCACAGTTTCTATAGGTCAGAAGTCCAGGCACAGCAAATTAAGTCCTCTGCTCAGGATTTTCACAGCTGAAATCAAGGTTTGGGCCAGGATTGTGGTCTGATCTCCAGTTCAGGGTTTTCTCCCATGCTCTTTCAGATTGTTGATGGAATCCAGTACCTTGTGCTGTAGAAAGAAGGTCCCTGCTGTCTTGCTCGCTGTGGGCAGAGTGGCCGAGGGGAAGACCGCGGCTGCCATGATGGTGCCCTCAGCATCGCTGTCCGCTTTCTTCCAGGCCTGCAGGAGTGTCTTGTGCTGCTGCTGAGTCTTGTGTCTTTCAAGGGCTCACCTGATTAGGTCTCATCCAGGATAATCTCTGTTTTGATGAACTCAAAGTCAACTGATTACGGACCTTAATTATATCTGAAAAGTCTCCTTTGCCACATAACATACATGACATAATGAAGGGAGTGACGCTCCGCCATATTCACATGTTCTGTCTGCACTCCAGGGAGAGGATTATACAGGCAGTGGGAAGGAATCCTGGGGACTGAGAGTTCTGCTTAGCAAAGTTTTGCTTGTGTGACAAAGGCCTTAATGAACGGCTTGATATTGGATGGGCTTGCCAATGATCTTTTCGTGGGAGCAAACCATCGCACGCAAGACGTTGAAACAAATCTAATTTAGGATTATAGAGAAGATGGCAATCCATGAGTGAGCACAGAGAACACAAAGGCTTGCAATGGAAGTGGATGAAGAATGATAGAAGAGGATCAGAGATGAGACTGTCCTTCACAAAGAGAAGCGTAATGGAAAGTGAAGTTCAAACACAAGGTCGAGTCAGTCTGTAAGATGGAGGAGGTATTTTGGCCCAGCTAGAAAGTAGGAATTCCATAAATTTATAGGAAAGAGATGCATTTGTGTTTCCTACATACTCTTAAGCACAAAAGGGGAATATTTGCAAATAAATTATTCCTTAAGATATGTAAGGAGAAGCTCATTAGGATGATTTGTGGTTTTTTTCCCTTTTAAAATAAGGTAAAGACCTCAGGAGAATAGATGAGTTTAAAATACTTCATTTGTAATTAAATAGTTTAAACATTTATGTAACCTCAGAGGATGAGTGAAAATAATTTTTTAGTTTAGAAATGTTAGATAAAAGGATAAAACAGGCTAATTTTATTACATATACATAAACATTCTGTAGGACACTCATGTTTGAGAAACATTTACAGTCAATACATGCAAGACATAGAGGGTTAATAGTTTTACATGAACTCATCGTATAGTAAATAAAAGATAATTTTAAAAAATATTTAGTGTAAGATACCTTAAGGGGGCATACATTGAGCCTATCTACTATTTTATGAATGTTTGTAATATACCAATGAGCCCAAGGCTTTATATCCATTATCTCAATTTTAATGCTTAGTTGATATTAGTATCTCAGTTTGGCGAATAAGGAAACTGATTGAAGAGGCTTAGTGCCTCGGATCACAAGATCAGTGAGTGATAGAGTCCCTTCCCTAGGTGGCGAGAGGAGACTGAAACTAAGACGTGACTTCAAGCCCTTTCCTCCACCTGTCTGCAGGGCCCCATTAAAGGGTGATTAAGAAGGAAGAAGTGCAGTTATGTCACACATATGTAAGGTAAGATGCTTAATCTCTTTATTGATAAAACAATTTTAAATGAGATGCCATTTTCATTTATCAAACTATAAATACTCTTTTTCCCTAACTTTAATTAGTATATTTCTCAGCTGGTCTTCAAATGACAATAGATTCAACAGTGTACCTCATTTAATTGCCTTGGTTTATATTTTGAAAACATTGGCACAGTATCAGGTAATAGAATTTCTAAAACCTAGCATGCTGTTTGGTATTGCCTAATTTTCTTTGATCACCAAGAAATCTGAGAACATTTTTCTTGAAAATTTTACAGACATGCTTCTTGGGTCAATGCTGAACAGAGAAACAGAGTTGTTGATCATCCAGTAATCCTAATGGTAAGGGGATAAAAAAATTCATATTTTGAGTACAAATTCTTTGTTTGGGAGATGATGCCAGGAAAAACTGGCAGGAGAGTAGGAGAATGATTCAGAGAAAGAGGAAGGATAAATAAAAATGGCATTTTAAACCAGCTACCCCTGGGGAACTCCGGAGACAGAGTAGAGCATGTGCCTCTGAGCTCTTTCCCCATCCAAGGGGGAAAGAGACTAGGATATTGATCACCAACTCCCCTTAGTCATTGGGTGAGACCTGTTCTGATAGGATGCTAATTCTCTGATGCTTTGAAAAGTGTAGCAAAAACATTCAGCAGAGAACACCAGAGAACACCTTACACAAGGAGATGTGGACCCTGACTAGCCAGTGAATGACGTGTACGCTAATGATAGGGTTAAAGGATATGGGTATAGTCCTGACCCATATTTTTAACAACATTTCTTTACTATTTGGTTTTAGGTTGCTTCTGTATTATGACTAATTAAATTATGGTATGTAAAGAATGGCACATCAAACATCTCAAAGCTATCATATTAGTGTATTTATGAAGATTATGTATTAACATGAAAATGCTTATTATGTAAATTTTTTAAGTAGAATCTGAATTGTATATTCATATTATATATGTAATAGATTTGTAGTTAAAATACATATAGGAAAATCTAAGAAGAAAATACAGTGAAAAATTTATAGTTGTCTTTGGTTATTAAATTTTCTTCTACTTTTCAGTACTATTTTTAATGTTTCCTTAAATATGTAAATATTCCTTTTATATTAAAAATAAAAAATTCAATTTTCGGAACTAGTTTAGAAATAAAGTATAAATAAATAGTTTGAGAGATGTGGTGATTAAGTTCTGGTTGTCTTCCCCAGGCTGGTGTGTGATATTTGCAGGTCCAGGCAAGGGCACAAACAGGATCTAAATGTTTAAAAGTTATAAATCAAACGTACAAGCCATTAAGTAAAACATATTTGTCGATTGAATATGTATTGATTTAAGAAATTTTATTTAACCAAAATAAAATTTAAAATAATATTTGTTAATAAAAACAAAAATAAAAAATAATGCAAAGCCAGAAAAGGGAAATTACTCTGAGTAGTAGCTTTCTGAGCCTTTTATCTCTCCAGATATCACTGAAGAACACCAGCTAATGTAAGACACTGTGTGAGATCTTATACAAAAATCTTTTCCGACCTTCGGCCAGCATCTGTGTCCCTTGGATCTATCCTGATGAGAATATCGAGTCCTTTTTAACATTTCCATCAAGTGCCACAGTGAGAGATTAACTAGGCTGTATAAAATTGCAACGTGTTTTTTAATGCAACAATTGGCCCTAAGAAATTGTACTTAAACCTATCTCAAAACAATGGGTCTGTTTAATCTCTTTAGAAAAGAAAGCTCCATGGTTTGCTTAGTCATTTATTTCAGGCTATCTATGTTTGTAACATATAAACAAAATTTAGGTTGTATAAACTCACACATTCAGATGTATACATACATGCACACAGTATGCACATATTATATTTTTATGATATGATCAGAGTTAGCTAATTAGTTAATTGGCCAGATGGAGAGATAAAATATCCAAGTCCCCAATTTTAGCCAAGAGTGTATACATTATTATTCTTTGGTCGCTGACCTGTGGATGCTCTCAGTCGTCCAGCCATGCTAGACACAAAAGGGTCCCCAGTTCCATCAAGCTAATGAAAAGCCAGCCCTCTGCCTAACTCAACAAGTGATAATCGTATTGGGTAAACTCACATCTTCTTCCATCTGGATTTCAAGGAAATTTGATAGTTGTTATCTTTTCTTGGAGAGAGAAAACCATTTCACAGTACCATTCGAGGCAAGCAGTGCATAAACATTTTTAGATGCTGATCATTTGGCAGCATTTTTCTCCTGGGCTGTGAGGCAAGAATCCTGGGGTACCAGGAAGTTGTTGCAGATTTCTCAGTTGCTTCACGTTGCCAGACAGAAAGTTTCACGTAAGATATTGGGTCAGAAATGTCACTTTCTGTGCTTCAGTAGCTTTATTTTTTCAAGACTATTCATATACGGAGAAGTTATTTCAAAGTGGCATTTTAAAAGGAAAAATGTGAATGCATTGTAAACAGCATTTAATTTCCTACAGAAGAATCATATTGTTCAAACATGGTAATTATCTCGAACACTGAAAAAATCCAGCGATCATTAAACAGGTCTCAATCTTTGATATTAAATAGATGGGGAAGATCTAAATAGCATCAGAAATAATAAAAAACTTTCATAGTTGGCATAACAATTTTTGTTGTATCGATATTTCAAAATTCTACAATTACAAAAATCAAAGTAACAGATTATAAACACGCTTGAAAAAAGCACAAAAAGAATTATTACATATCCACAATAATGGGAATGAAAATGAGGGTCAGCCTACATATTTTCACACAACATTATTTGTTCTCTGGGCATTCTACATCATCAAAATCAGAATAAATGAAGTCAAGAACATTTCTGATTATTGCCAAGAAATTGCTTTAGGTGTCCAATTTTCTGTTGTTTTTATTTTGAGCAAATAAAAAGAATTTGTTCTGTTTTTTCAATTCTAAAGTTGTTTTCAACTATATCTACTGTACGGTGTTTGCAACAAAATGTATAGTCTATCAAATATGTAAATGTTTACTTTAATTTAATGTGGTATTTAATTCAATTACGAGTTCCCTGTAAGGGTGAGCTGCTTTATGAATCTATTCTGATGCTTGCCTGTTCCTTCATTTGGTCTTGCTACATACTATAAGGCAAGTTTTTTAAAACCTTATATACAATTGTTATGTAGGAAACTTAAGTTGTACATACTATTCAGGTCATGACTGATCTTATCATTTTGAATATCACAAAATTCTTTGAAATTCTGATGAAATCTATGTGGATCAATGGCTTATTCCTCTGGATTATGTAAAATAAATGACAAAAAAATAATATATGCAATTTCTGGGGATCTATGCCCTTTTAACTGAGTTCGTAGACTTCGATTAAAAACCTCTAGTCTATTTTTCTCTTCTGTGTGTAGTGAATGGAAATTTGAAATAAGCAAAGAGAAAAAACAAGGGAGCTGTTAAGTTTGAAGGACGATAATAACTTCAACTGCAAGCACTTCAGTCTCCTCTTTGGCAAAATAAGGTGATTGAATAAGATGATCTTGGAGTCCATTTCACCTCTGACATTCTATAATTATGCATAACAATTATAATAATGATGACGACAATAATTTGTCTAAAACAACCATTTTCAAACTGTGCTATCAAACTACAGGGTTATTTGAAGTTACTTAAGAGCCATCATATAGGGAGTGAAGACTGTCAATCAATAAACTGGATTTAAGACTGCTCAGACCCTAGCCAGAACAGGTCTTCTAGAATTTAATATATTAGGCATATGTGTTAATTCATTTAAAGAATATGGAGATATATAAACACATATGTATATATGTATGCATGCATATGTATATATTTATGTATGTATATGTGTGCATGTATGTGTGTGTATATAAAACTATAGGCCAGTACTGTCCAGTAAATTTCTCTGCATTGTTGAACATGTTATCATGTTCAACAATGTGTGTTTTATTGTGTGTGTTGTTCAGTAAGGTAACCACTAGTCACACGTGGCTATTAAGCACTTGAATTGTGGCCAATGAGATTAAGGAACTGAATTCCTAGTTTTATTTAATTTTAATTTAATTAGCTACTTGTGCACTTGTGTCTGGTTTCTAAGATGTTGGACAGGACAACTATAAAAATTTTAGAGCTAAATAAACTGGCTGCAATTTCTCATTATTAGTAATCTTTAAATATCAGCTAATGACTAATTAAAAGAATTGTTTTAGAGGCAATGAAAGCACCAAATGGAAAGACTGAGTTACTAACATCTGTGACTCTCAGTTCTGTGAAGTGAGGACAATAATTCCAATCTCACAGAACTGCTGTGAGATTAAAGAAAATAACATGTTCGTTATACAGGTATGACTTTACTAACATAGTGCCTGGCCCATGTAACTAATCTTCAACAAATGTTATTTCACCTCTATCTGTGCTTAAATAATATGTAATTGGGGCCATGTTTATTTCATCTTTTGAGAAATACAGGTAAAATAAGTCCTTAGTATTGAGGATGGAAAAACTAAAAAAAAAAAACAATCGTGATACAAATGCTGCTAAACCAGGGTTTTATTTCTCCAAATATGTCCTTTAATTTGGTGGCTAACTGTCCACGTATAACCCAACACCGCAGGAGCAAGGAGATGGAGGGTAAATATTTAACATTATAGCTTAATATAAATAGCGCCGATTTGAATCTTGCAAATACAACCATTGCCAAAAGCAAGAACATTGCCATCAACTCTGACTGTGCCTTGGCATTGAGTTTCTATAAACCTGTGCAAGTGCTTAAGTGGACATGCAGCTCCTCCCGTGATATGATGTCTTCTCCAGCAGCAATGTATTATCTATTGAGAAATAAACTGATTTCTCAGGAAGAGAGTTCATTTGAACAGCTTTGTGATAGCCCCCAGCCAGAATTAATCCTAGTCCCTCTTTGTCTCTCTATATATTCAAAGAAGATATTTATTGGCAAACTTCTCAGTAAGGGACAATAAAGGGAGAGTCTATTTTCTATTAAATAATAAATTTAGTACTCTAAGCAAGCCCCGATAAGACAAGCATGAGAATTGAACACATATTTTCAGGTTATATATATTTTCTCTTTCTTCTTGACACTAAATTTCAATTCGTGGGTTTCTACCCTAAACAAGCTTAAGAGAAAGCAGTTGTTCAAAAGTTTTAGTCCAGAAAATGTATTCTGCCGTTTCAAGAAAAACTTAAATTTCACTGTAGTTGAAAATCAGAAGCCTAAAATATAATTTTGTGTTAAAGTAGCTATATACCTCTTTCCTAGGTAAGAATTGTTATTTCTATATTTCTTTGGAGAAGTCCAAAACCTAGGTTATCATATATCTCCTCCGGTGGGACTCTCTTTGAAGCCCTGTGGCACAAAACAAATCTGTTTGATGACTCTCAATGGACTCACAAGACATTTTACTGGCTTAACAAAAGAATATTTATATGCTATGCTTTTCAGGGGACTAATAAAGGTCTGGATTTATTTTACCATTAAAGATATATTAGTAATTAGTAGCCTATTTACAGATGCAGACCCTCACTGACATTTGAAGAGGTGTGTCTATGCAGACAGCTCCAATTGACTTCAAAATGCAAAATGGCCCCACGGTGAATTATAAACCTCACCTCCTTCACTGAGATGAGTTTTATGTAAACAACTCGGGCATCTGCTGAGAAGGCCTGACCTGCAGAGAACCTACCTAATTTTGATGCCCTACAAAACTACATAATGCAAAGCCCTTTTCTTGTTCTAAAAATAGTATAATTAATCTTGCAAATCAATGTTTCCACTTACCAGGATGACAAAATAACTTGTTAAATAGCATCCTTAATTTACATATCCAAGAGTCAACAAAAGCTTCATCTACTATTTATTTGATTATATCCTTTTAGGAGGAAAAAAAATACAGTTCATTGGCCATCTGCCACTCTCCAAAATATAGGAGGCAATTAGAACCATACTGTTGTCATGTTTTTATAGCAAAATACAGTCTGCTTTCAGAGAAAATATGCCATTATCTTATCTGGAGCCTTTTTATTCATAATTATTGTGAAATTTATGCCTATAGATGAAAATACATTTTAAAAATAAGTATATTAAAAATGAATTTCAGTAATAATATCTTGTGATTAATGTACACAATTAAAAAAATAGTATATACATACATGTAAATCCTCTTTTTGTCTAAAAAAGGACAAAAATAAAATGTTCTTTTTAAACACAATACCATCGACATATCTTTAACTAATTATTTTCAAGTCATATGAAACCATACTATTTAAAGAATTTCGCTAATACTGGAATTGCACCATTTGTAATATTAAAATGTTTTGGAGAACAAAAGCAGCAAAATTATACTGAATTTATGAGAAAATATTAAAAAATCAAATTAATGGCTTAATTTAGATGTCTATTACTTC